>RJWJ010027187.1:0-23351 GCA_004363605.1 Indri indri
GGCAAAAGAGTGAGACTCTGTCTCAAAAAAAAAGAAGATGGCATCTGTAAACCATGTAACACAATGCCTAGAACTGAGTATTACTCATCAGATACTAGTTTTTCCTTCCTTTAAAAAGCTCCTTTTTAAAGAAAAATTCCAAGTTTGAGTTTATGTTATTGTCCTCACCTCTGGGTTCCCAAGTATCTGTATACATTCATCATTAGGCCGAGGCTCCTTAGGAAGTTCGATTTCAGATTCCTGTGTTGCCAGTTCTGATGAAGTACTGAGGAAGGCGGAGTTACCAATCACGAATGTAGCTCTGTTTGAGGTGTCAGTTTCAGCCACTAAGGGTTTTATAACCTCAACTGTTCAAGAGATTAAAAGAAATCTTACAACACTGTACATCATTTTTAAAATGGACTCGACTTTTTAACAAATCAGCAATGGAAGAATTGAGAGTGAAAAGAATAAGAAATTACCTTTTTTCTCTTGGTTTACTCCTGTCTCTTCCTCCACTGAACGTAATTTCTGGTTTTTTCTGACCAATATGGGTTCACGTCTACAACAATTGTCTGGGACTTTCTTTTGGGTCACTACAGGAGATGTGATAGGGTTTTTTAATGAGAGTGTAGATTCTGTCTCTGCTTGTTCAAAAAAAATGTACTTGACAGCCAGAAGGAGAGCTAAACTTAGGGTGATAACCTGTTCAATGTCCATGCTGATCATTCTAAATAAAAGAAAGCAAATTAAAATGTCATCATTAGGAAATATAAAAGGCACAACCTAAAATTACAATAGCATGGAGTGCTATGATTAATATGCAACAAAGTAGATTTCAGTTAACTTACTTAGAGAGATAGAATTGCCAGAGGGAAACACTTGGTTCAATTCTCTTGGACACATTTTCATCCAGTCCTAAAGAAACCTTAGAATTTTCTGCTGTACTGTTTTGAGGAGAAGGATCAGCTATCCAGCGACTGTGAGCATGAACAAGAACCAAGCCCAGAGACTGAAAAAAAATTTTCAAAATTATGTATCCTCTGCATACCAACGGAAGCTAAATTTCTCATCCCCAGCAACTGGACAACCAGAAACTATCTCCCATGGCCTCCCTTACCATGAAAAGAAAGCCCGAAGCTTGCTATGTGACTAATTACGTGACCCCACTGACTACTGAAAACATCCTGAAGAATAGGTTTTCAAAGAGAGATAAAATAGAGGAACTTCAAAAATCTGTTTAAGGAAGAGAGACTAATAAAGACCAGAAGCCTCGAAGAAATGAAGAACCAGTTAAGAACAAAAGGAAGAAGAGGGTGGAATATCACTGACAGAACCAAAAATTATACAAAGAAAATAGGAAGGGCAAAAAAAATTTTCAAAAAGAATGAGATTGGAACTGAGGATACTAAATGGAAAAGAAAACTATGTCATTACCATAATCATCTTGACCCTCTGAGTTACAGGATTTGGTTTATTTTCTTCTTCTTCTAAAACTCGGGCAAAATGGCTGAGCTGCCAAATTGGACGACCTTCGCGGCTTTCCCGAGAAAGCTACAGAGTAAGTCAATGTTACATTAGAAGATACTGATTATGTTTAAGTGAACTGATGTAAAAAAGAAACATTACTCTTCTGCTAATGCCAAATGTAAGAATTGCTCTTACCTCTAATACCAAGGACACACAAGCTGGGAAGAAAGTCATGAACACGAAGTAGTTGGCAAGAACTGACATGCAGCCGAAGCAGCACATAATTTCAAGCTGACGCACCCCTGGTTAGAGAAAAATTAAATATGTAACTAGTAAAGTATGCGTATTTGGATGTTGCATATCTCACCAGGACTCTTCCTACAGGTAGACAAATACATGAAAATATTAGTACATTATTAAGCTCTTTACCATGTATTGGAAATACAATTAGCAACTCAGAGGTGATGCCAAGCCTTCAAGAATGGCAGGAATAGCTACAAAACGCTAAGTCCTCAAGGGCAGAGAGCTTGTCTTCTCCCATATCCTCAATATTACAATGCCAGGCAGAGTGGTAGTATTTAATATACAACTGATAAACAAATGTGTTCCCAGTCCCCTTTTATCAAATGGTAGAAACTTGATTTGAGATAAGGAGATACAGGACAGGCTACTGTAATAGAGAAAAACCCTCCAGTTATATTAATATTATCGATCCAATGCCACTTGTTACCACAGAAGCAATTCACCCAGGAACCAAGGACTTTTTATAAAAGTAGAATATACTGGCAGTTATGCCATTCCTGATATAGGACAATAAATATTTTTTTGTGTACCACCAAACTCTAATTTCAATACAACCTCTATGGTACCTACTGAAGCTCTTACAATTTTGGTTATTTCATTATCTGTTTCAAAAATGATATAATACAAAATGACAGACAACTCAAGATTAAAAATTAACAAACATTCCACTATAAAATGTTTAAGGTATCATTTGATAATCTCAAATAGAAGGTAAGAGAATTATAGAGTCTGGAAAAGACCTTAAATTACTAAATCCTATTCCCTTACTTTACAAAATATAAATTAAAAATTATTCCCTTTTCCTATAAAAACTAACTAGAATAACTAATATCAAAAACTCAAAGTTATATCTTATTTTCTAAATTTTAAGAGATCATTTGACTGAATAATAGAACAAAAGCATACACTGGATTTTTTTAAATTCCACACCAATTACTGCCAAATGCAGAAATTCAAGAGATTACAAAATTATAATAACAAAAGCATTATGAAACAATCTACATTTTAAATAATAGCTAAGTATAATCTTTTCAAACTCGATACCATTGAAACCATACTTTATCAATGCTCTCGCAACTTGACTACTATTTCTCTCTGTAGAACAGTAACTCATTTTGTTGCCATAGGCTTTCCTGGCATTCTTCCTCACTCTGTTCCAAAATAAGTCTCTCTGTACAGAGACAGCACCAATTCATATACTTCCAAGAAGCTAAGAATTTTTTTCTTTGTATTGGCTTTTTGAAAGGGTTACTTCCTAGTTACTATGTGTTAAATCTGTCTTTTCCTACCCTAAGCCAAATCCCTAATTATACAATTTCTGTATAGCTGTAAATGTCTTTCCTCATTGGCTTTTCCAACTACAAATCTAATCACTTCCTTTGCCCCCTTTTCTGACCAAATCATGACAAAACTCATCACCCTACTGCTTTCTACGTCAGTTTCATGGCCCAACTACTTCTTTTTGATTAATCTTCTTTATCTTCTCATACATTCTTTTTCTTGAATAAAATCACATAAGTATGTTTTCACCTGATCAACATTTTTCCTGAATGTAGTGGTGGTTACAAGACTATGTCACTGTCAAAACTCAGAAAACTGAAAAGACAGAAATATAGTCTGGTACAGGCCAGGCATGGTGGCTCATGCCTATAATCCCGGAACTTTGGGGAGGCCAAGGCGGGAGGACTGCTTGAGGTCAGGAGTTCGACACCAGACTGAGAAACATAGCAAGACCCTGTCTCTACAAAAAATACAAAAATTAGCCAGGCACAGTAGCATGTGTCTATAGTCCCAGCTACTCGGGAGGCTGAGGCAGGAGGAGCACTTGAGCCCAGGAGTTTGAGGTTGCAGTGAGTTATGATGATACCACTGCACTCTAGCCTAGCCAATAGAGTGAGACTTTGTCTCAAAATAAATAAATAAAACACAAGCAACCAAGTCACCAATTTGGTCTAGGCAACAGCAGGAGCTGGAAGTTGCTTTCCAGACTAGCCTTGGAATACAATCTTGGTTAAAAACCAAACAAACAAGCAAAGTGGAAAACAGAAAGAGAAAATGACAGCAGTGAAAAATAAATCAGTAACTTTCTACTAAGTTTTCACCAAAGCAAACAGATACAAGGTCAGATATACTAACACACTAATACGATTTTAAAATTTTAAGTCAAAATTTAAGAATAAGCAATGCAAAACCCAAGATGTTCTTTTTCCTTTTTAGAGACACACTTATTTTAAAATATATTAAAATTGCTTACAAACCTGACATGGTACCAACTCCAATCACAAGACATTCAACAAGAGCATCGAGGGTGAACGTGGGACCTAAAATTGCCATTCCACGGGCAATATTTTCCCTTACTTCATCCTAAAACACAGACCAAACATATCAATGAGGGTAAGGTACAAAATAACTTTTAAAAATGTTAGTGCATCCTAGGGCTTATACTAAAATCTAATTTAGTATTCAAAGAATAAACTATACAATATGACAAGACAGGTGTTCAAGACACAAAGTATAGTAATAATACAGAAGATTTAAAAAAAGAACATATATAGTGCTCTGCTTCCTTTTCCACTGGAAGAGCTATTTCCCGGGAATATTCTTTTGAGGTGGTGCACTAATCCTGTCATTTAAATCCCACATAATTAAATCCTACAACATTTTATATTTTGCCTACCACTGATAGAAGCTTAGTTGAAAATTTTGTATGAGAACATATTAGCATTACAAAACCTAACTCGTTTCCTTGTCAACATGCTCAAATGATCATAAACATTCATCAAATACATAATCAGGGCAGAACTACATGCTAATTTATACACAAAATGACAAATGAACAATAAGATGAAACTTAAGATGGGAAATGCTAGTGTTAATTCAAGGGATTTGAAAATGTATCTACCCTGGGGCTCTCTACTATTAGATCCTGTCCTCTCTGATGTGTTTCAACAGGTAGATACTCTTATTTATCCAAGTCATATTACCAAAATTTCTGAAAACCTTCAAAAAAGAAAATGGGGACAATTCCAAATTCCAGTAGCCATGGTATTATAATTGAGTTGTTAGATACACGGACTATTCCTGGAGCACTTACGAAGACAAGTCTTTGGACTTGAGAATGAAAACAAAAATTCTGTGCAATTCCTGAATCTTGGACTATGAAGAAACTCTATTAATCCTTCCTATTAATGTGAACAAACTGAAAAAAGGAATACTATTCACATTCCTGTCTTACAAATAATACTTACTTGTGAGTTAGAACTGAGGGCAAACTTTGCTAATGCACTCGCTCTGGAAAGGTCAATCAAAAGTAGGAAAAACGGCAAAGCTTCACTGGAAAAAAACCAAGATGATCAAGCACATGTAACAGGAAAAAATACGATTTAAAAAATCCTTGTTAAAACAAAACTTATTCCCCCATACACTGTATGATCCTGTATTATGTGTACCTTTCTATAGACCAAAAGGTATACTCTGTACTTCTTTGACATCCTCAAAGCTAAACATAATAGTTGCTCAAAGTATTTGTTAAAAATATTTTTAACGTTAAAATGTAAATATATGTACACTCAAACATCTTTTGATAATTTTACAGAAAATATCATCCTTAGTAAAAAATGTCTCCTTGAATTAGGATGGAGAAAAAAGTAGAATATATTTTAAAATGTTTTCATTAATCACTACCTGTGGAAAGATAAACTAAACAAACTTTCGGGAGGGTAAATTGGCAGTAATGGCATAAAAGAGTTCTAAAAACGCAAAGCTCTAAAAAAGCAAATCCACTGTCCCCCTCCTAGGAATGTATCCTAAGGAAATGATTATGAGCATGAACAAAAATTTTGCTACAAAGATATTGATCATGGTGTTGTTATCAATGGAGAAAATTAAATAACCTAACAATCTAACATTACAGGATTAATAAACTACAAAATATTCAGACAGGAGAATACGTAAAGCCATTATAAACAATTCAGTTTAACATTAGGGACATGGACAGATGTTGATAAACCATTATTAGGCATAAAGAAATTATAAAAAAGTATATATAGTATGATCTCAGAAATTTTCTTTAAGTATAAAAAAGGTGGGAAAAGGATATATACCAAAATGTTATTAAAATTAGCTAATAGTTAAGATTACATGGAAAATTTCCCCTTATTTTCTAAACTTTTGAAAATTTGTATGTTACCTTTATAGCATATGGAAGAAAAGTTCTTAAAAATAAATCTGGAAGGAAAGCATATTTAGGTTTTAAATACTTACTTCAAGCCTGTCAATTCTTTGTCTAAGAAGTGAATGACAACTGTACTGAAAACAAAGCTTGAGAAAATTGTGAAGAGGCCAGCAATACCTAAAATGACAAAATTCAATATTGAAATAGTTATCCTTTATTACACAAATAATAACATTTAGTCTCATATAATATTCTGAGATAAACAATATAATTTTTTCCTCCAGATTTTTAAGTCTCAAATTTTGGAATGTCTAATTGTAAATAAGAAAGGAAACTACTAAATGCATGCAGCACACTTTCAGCAATACACATATTTGCAAATGGATGATTTGAACAAATAGGTTTATGTCCACAGCAAACCAAAAATCTGATGGCACAGAAAGAAGTTAACGATATGAAAGTATTACCCAAGATATATTTTGATCCAAGTTGACGTAAATTCTGGAACTGGAAGTAAATATACAGGATTGCTATGCATCGTGTTATTGTCAGAATTATAATGTCACTGCTCAAAACATCCTATAGGGAGATAAAAAAGAAAACTCCAATATCTTTGAATTTTAAAATAAGCAAACAAAAACAATTTTTATTTTGTATGTCATGAGCTTATACGTCATGAGAATATAAATGTGCATACAATATAAATATCAAACATACAAATCAAAAATGAAATCCAATTTTTAAACAAGCCACTGTAAGCCAAAACATCATCACAATCATTTTTGACTGTTAGTCACTTAATAAAAGATATTATTTCTCAATTACACTCATTTGTGTAGAAAAGGCAAAAGAAAAGCATTTCCAATACATTTCCATATCATATAAGTAAAGCGAAACTTAAGGTAAGTTCATGAATATTTTACTCATAACTTTTTAAAAATTATATGGTCTCTAAAAGGACCATATAAGGTATCTTTAGGGAACATAAAATATACATTATATAAAAATGTAATGTATTTTGGTCAATATCACATTATTTTCACTAACCTCTTCAAACTTTGGACACTCATAATTCCAACCACAGATCTTATCATTACCAGTAAACATGTTCATGGACATCATACAGATGGTCAGTGTCACTGTCCCCACTATGACTTCCCAGGGATGGGAGGCCACAAAGAGGCCATGCATTCGGAAAAGTCTTGACAACATTGTAGTTACAGAATTCTTGGATCCTGGAAAGAATATCAAGGGTGAAAACTCAGGATGTGACTCATTGTACTCTTAGGAAAAGATTTTATGGAAAAAGGTGCTGTAAACCCTGCTTTATATGTACAGTTTCCTGTACGTATGACTGTTTGATAGTGTTCCTTAAAAATTCTGGGAAATAATTATAAAATTAAATTAAGAGAACTCTGTTACTACTTCTTTATTCAAACACTTAAATCCTTATTATTTACTGGCAATCAATGTAAAAGCAGCCATTTCTTTAAAACTGCATGAATTGAAGCATTTAAGATATAAATCAAATAAATATCTCAGTCCTTGCTATTATCTAAGCCAAGTAGGAGAGCAATAAAGCAGAAAACAAAGGTGAGAAACAGCTATTCACATTTTCTAATTACCCAGATATAAAATGAATAGGTAACCTCCTCATCACCCACATTCTGATTATACAAAAGGTGAATAGCAAAGAATCTACTTTTTTTTTTTTTTGAGACAGAGTCTTACTCTGTCACCCTAGCTAGAGTACAGTGTCATGATCACAGCTCACTGCAACCTCAAATTCCTGGGCTCAAGCAATCCTCCTGCCTCAGCCTCCTGAGCAGCTGAGACTACAGGCACACCCCACCACACCCAGCTGATTTTTTTCTGTTTTTGGTAAAGACAGGGTCTCACTCTTGCTCAGGCTGGTCTCGAACTCCTCACCTCAAGCAATCCTCCTTCCTTGGCCTCCCAGAGTGCTAGGATTACAGACATGAGCCATCATGCCAGGCCAGAATCTACTTACTGAGTGTTCTCCTATAAATCATGTTAGTTTATAAGCCCCTTTAGGGCAGGGACTTGCTATATTTTTTCATTCTGTTAAACATATGGCATAATGTCACTAGCAAAATGATGTTTAATAAACCTTCCTCATGCTGCTGCCATCAGAGAAAAGTCTTTTCTGATAGATGTTTCTACATTAATGAAAAGGGGCAAGAATTTTGCTGTGGTGGCTGCTTTTCTTCTAGCACAATCATCAACAATAGAGATAGGAGACTAAGGGAAAAGCATTACACGTAAAAAGCTCCCAAACTTTTACCGCCAATCAAAAGCTAGAATAGTAGTAGAAAAAAAGAATGGTTGGCTGAAGTGTATGTCTGTAACATTCAAAGATTTCCTGACAATATATAGAAGACTTTGATTTCGTGACTACCATGACTAAATTTCCTATTTGCTAGTTAAATAATAATAATAATTTTGATATTCTATTTTTGAAAAAAATTATATATAACCTCTGGCCTCCTCTATAAGGGAACTTGCAAGCCTTACTTTTTACACTAAAATTAATGCCTATGATAAAGCATATTAATAACCCATAAAAATCAATTAAAATTAAGGCGTAAAGAGTAAGCCCACTGATTGCCACTCTAGTGAGAATTCAAATGAATTCCACGTTTAGTAATAACTAAGAAAAGTGACTGATCTATTGAAGACAGAAAATAAAAAGGCAACCAAAACAAAAGATTAAACTATCTAAAAAGTTAAAGAAAAAATGAATAGTTTTTAGGAACCAAAGCAACTACCAAATGTCATCTCTCACTGCATCACTCTACATTCTCTACATTTCAACACACCAGGCCACTAGCTTCATAAATGGTTTTCAAACTGTAGGTCACAACCGTTCACTGGATCAATCAGGTCATGAAATCAATTTTGTGGGTAACAACAAACTTTTTTAAATAAAATAAAATAGAAAATAATATAAAAAGTAGCTGTTGAGTAAGATGTAGTATGGGTAGGTATTATTTCTTGAAACTTCATGCTACATGAAACTATACATACCTAAGTGTGCATTCTGGCTTCTAACATAACATGTATTTCTTACTGCAGGTCACAATTTTAAAAAGGCTGGCAGTCACTAAGGGATATAAATGTGGCATGCATCTGCCTGTGTTTATTCATGCTTTTCCAATCATCCATCCTGAGTATTATTCATCATTTTACCCTCTAGCACCTCGGACTCATGTATAGCATTGCTCAACAAAAAGCAGTTTACTTAAAAACAAATTCTTAAACTATAGCAGCATACATTTTATTGACACATTTTGAAACAGACCTAGAGATGACTTTTCTTTTCAAGGCACCTAGGTATGGATATAACCCATGCCCTCTAGTTTAAGGCCACATGCAGAGCATTCAGGGAACATGTTAACAGGGGATGAGGAGGAGAAACATTTGATATACAGCCTGAGTATCCCTTATCTGCAATGCTTGGAACCAGAAGTGTTTCAGATTTGGGACTTTTTTTTTCTTTTAAAATATTTCCATTATATTTACTGGTTCGGTATCCCAATCCAAGAATCCAAAATGCAAAATGCTCCAATGAGCATTTCCTTTGAGCATCATATCAGTGCTCAAAGTTTCAGATTTTAGAGCATTCTGGATTGAGGATTCAACCTGCATTATCCTAGAAAATGAACAAAATACTTTCTATTAAATTAGCAGGGACTTGGACTTAAAGCATTGGAAAGCTTTAATCATAAATTAGATTTGAAACCTACTCAATTATAACCAAAAGCCTCATCAAGAGGCTAGATTGTCATGATGGTATTCTATCCCATAACTTATTTCTTACATTTAAAACAAAATTCTACCAACTGGTCTAAAAGATCAACTAGCATCAACATTCCTGAAAGTAAATTAACTACATGTTTCAAACTTGGTCAAAATTATTTCTAACCCCTACTCCCGCCCAAAACCCTTCAACTTAGATTATTCCCCATCATGTCAGTAATATTCAACACTATTAAAAAGTTAATTCATTCCTTCTCTCTCTACTTTTATAAAGAAATAGAAATTAAGAATTACAAAAAATGTAAAGAAAAAAGGAAAAAAAGTTAATTCAGTAGAATTAAAAACTGAGCTGCAACCAGGAAGGAGCCCCAATTTGTTCACTAATTGGTTTAGCATGATTAATCCATAATTATACATTAGAAACATTTTTCTCTCAAAAGATTTCACGGTGGTGGTATCAATTACAAGACATTTGTTTCCTAGGTGTAAAGTCATCTTTGCCACATTCAGGAAAAAAATTACACGTGATCCCATCAGCCACCCCCGAACATACAACCACACCTATTTGGAAACACAGGCCCTGCGAGGTGGCTCACACCTGTAATCCTAGCACTCTGGGAGGCCAAGGCAGGAGGATAGCTTGAGCTCAGGAGTGGACCAACCTCAGCAAGAGTGAGACCCGGTCTCTATTAAAAATAAAAAAATTAGCCAGGTGTTATGACTCAGGCCTGCATTCCCATCTATTTGGGAGGCTGAGGCAGGAGGATGCTTGAGCCCAGGAGTTGGAGGTTGCAGTGAGCTATGATGATGCCACGGTACTGCACAAAGGGGCCACTGCACTCTACAAAGGGCAACGGAGCAGAGACTCTGTCTCAATCGGAAAAAAAAAAAAAAAAGAAAACAGAAATACAAACCAAGCAATCTTATGAGGGTGTGTCAAAAATTACCATAATTATAAACAATCTCATTCTCATGAGCACCCTCCCCACTGCCCTGTGATTATGCAAAGCATTTACATGCCATAGAATCCATTCTTCCACCTTCATCAGCAGTTGCAAGTGGCACTAGCAGGCTACAGGAAAGCTCCCCCAAATTCAATTGACAGTATTTATGCCACGCTGCAATAAAAATAAATTTTACTTAAAGAAAACAAGGTAAATAGGCAACGTATGCCTTGCTTATTGAGACTGAGTTTGCTGCAAACATTTCACAGATTCTTTAAAAGAATGGATAATTTAAATTCACTAGAATTCTTAAACTCTAATCCAATCTGCTACTGAAACGACCCACCACGGCAAAGAAAAGGATGCTTTGGCACCCTACTGTGATTATTTCCTCCCACTTAGCACTCTTCCTGTGTTACACATTCTAGTATTTGATAATATACTATCTTACATTGCTCTCAAATTAATTAATGTGTACATTTTCTTCGAAGGCAAGAACCATGTCTTAAACTGCAATCATTTTTAATCCCAACAGTATCTAGCATTCTGCTACTCAACCCAGTATTCTAGGGGAAAAAAAAATCTTGCATGGGAATTAGGAATCCTGGATTCTATACCCAATTCTACCACATGCTACCTGTTTGTAAGTCTCATCTCCTCTCTTCATGCACTCATAAAGCTAGAGCTCTAAACGTCTCTGACAAAGACAAGTCTTAAGTGGAACCATATCAAACTGATATTTTTGCAGGTAAAAAAAAGTCTGATTTTAAATATTGGCAATTTCATATAGACCAATCTAAGTTGATACTGATTCCATGAAGTGGCCACCCATAGTCTAGAAACTAGACCATAAGAGAATAAAAAGAGTGTGTGCGTGCACACAAATGCACATACTCACACACTTCATCTTGAAATGGTTATGCCACATACCAGTTTTCATGTTAATGCTGTAACCTATGTACAGTTTTTTTAACCTTCATGTTACTAATTCTCATTTGTCCTTATTGCCAAGTTTAACATAAATTCTGGAAAGACACTACAAAAAAGCAGGCCTGCAAAATCCAGTTTATTCCCAAAGTACACTTAAGGCTTTTGCTAGATTACATCTAAATCATAAAATGCCTTTCATTGTATGGAGAGGAAAAGAAATTCATAAGTAAACAACAACAAACGAAAATACATTCTCTACCTTGTGAGACGCTGAAATCATGCACAATTAATTAGTATGGCCCAGAAACAAATGTGTCCTATGACTTTGCAGGACCAAGTCTAAGAAGGCATATCCTCAAATCCTGAAATATTTCAAATGACCACTACTTCCTCCTACCGCAGAAATTAATTGCTCTATATTTGAACTTCCAAGGAACGTTTTTCCTAACCCAAACTAAAGGGCAACAGCACCAAGGTGACTACTCTCCTTACAAAAAAACAAAGATTCTCTGAGTCCTTGTGCAAGTCGCCACATTGGGCTCTGCATCCTCTCAACGCGTTCTCATGGAATTAACTGGACACATTTTCACCGATCCACGGTTCTTTCATTGCTCTGAGTTAGTCAGCAGCATTTAGAGATCTTTCCCGTCACTTAAAAAAAAAGATGCTGACGAACAGCAGCGCCTGGGTGTGGACGCCTGGACCTCACAGACGCTTCTCTCGGCTGCTCAGTGAGCTGCGGGCCCGGCCACCCCCTAGCTCCGCAGCATTTCTCGAGTCAAGGGGCCTCTGAGGGCACCCTGCCGGACACTCTTTTCGCCCCGATGATCAAGACTGCGCAGCCAGCGCTACCCACTTCGAACAGGGCCAGCCAACAAGGCTACGCCCCGCTGGTCCACTGATGATGAGCGCAGTCACCAAGATGACGGACCACCGCCCGCCCCTCAGGCCAGCCTGGTCCCCGGATCCCCCGGCGGCGCCGTGCCGCCAATCGGCCTGCCGGGCCTCAAGGACGTTTCCTCCCAGTCCCGGTAGGACTGGGCCGCCACACCGGCAAAGCGCAACTGCAGCCCCCGCCAGGTCCGCAGGAGCTGCCGGCAGCCACTACCCAGGGCCGAGCAAAGCTCGAGAACTGCCCCCGGCACGGCCCAAATCCCACTCCCACCCACCGCCGGCCCACTCCCTGCTCCCCTGTACCCCGTCCGTGGCCACCGGCCACCTCACCTCCGGATCTCACTACAGGCCACCCAACCTGAGAGCCGACACTCTGCCTGTCTCCAGTCAACGGAGACACGGAGCGGAAGGAACCCTCGCCTTACGCACGCTCGGAGCTAAGAGAGCCTGCGACCAATAAGAGAGGATCGTCCGATCGTCCAGCCAATCGTCTGGGAGCGGCTCGGCCTGACGGCGCTACGTCACGAACGGTCGCCTTAACAACCGCCCACAGCTCTTACCCAGGCAGAGAACCCGCACCGCACCATCTCTCACCATGGTTTGCCCAGCCAATAGATAGTTGAGTTTCAGCACTAGGGCCTGCCGATTGGTCCAAGAGCCGTGGGGGCGCAAGCATGGAAGCAGTCTAGGCGAAGCCGATAGGGGACCTGGCGGGTGGAGTGTCCCACGGCCCCAGGAGCTGACCTGCGGTCGCCCTGGCTGTGAAAGTGCCGTCGGAGGCAGTGGAATGAAGCCGAATTAGAGTGTGAGGATAAATGCAGGGTCAGGCTGATGACAGAACGCTCAGTTACTAGTGGGGAGAGATGGAGGGAAGTGGAGGTGGCCCTGAAAAAAGAGGAATATAAAAAAGGGAAGATGGCAGCCAGGTGCAACTCAAACCTCAAGCAGACGCATATCCGAATCCCAGACCAACACCTTCCTGTGACTTACCCATTAGTGTAAATGGCTCCAGTTACCCACATCTGTCTCTCTCTCTCTCTCCTGTGTGGGGCATTCATCGCTCTCTGTGGATTCTCTCTGAAATGTGCCTCTCCTATGTCTTTTCTGCATTTGCTCTGCCCTCTGCCTGGTGCAGCCCTTTGTTATCTCTTACCTAAAATATTAAAATAGCTTCCCCTAACCGGTTTTCCCACTCAGGCACTTCCCCCTTTCAAACTGTCCTGTGCTACTGTTACTGTAATCTTCCTATTATGTCATAGGCCCACATCGGCAGGAGTTTCTCAGATTTAAAGAATCTACCACCACCAGTATGGCCCCACCCCACGTTTCTTCCTCATCTGTCACCACTTCCCTAGTTTCAGCCAGGAATAACTGGCCCTTCTTCAGTCACACTCAGCACCTTTTTACCTCCCTGCTTATGTTCTCTTTGTTTAACTAATTTTTTTTTTTTTTTTTTTTTGAGACAGAGTCTCACTGTGTTGCCCGGGCTAGAGTGCCTGGCATCCTCCTAGCTCACAGCAACCTCAAACTCCTGGGCTCAAGCGATCCTCCTGCCTCAGCCTCCCAGGTAGCTGGGACTACAGGCATGTGCCACCATGCCCGGCTAATTTTTTCTATATATTTTTAGTTGTCCAATTAATTTCTTTCTATTTTTAGTAGAGACGGGTCTCACTCTTGCTCAGGCTGGTCTTGAACTCCTGAGCTCAAACAATCCGCCCGCCTCGGCCTCCCAGAGAGCTAGGATTACAGGCGTGAGCCACCGCGCCCGGCTGTTTAACTAATTTTAATTGTTGAAATCCTAACTATCCCTTGAGGACATTTCATATGCCACCTCCTTTCTTGATTCCCTCAAACACATGGTATCACTCCCTACTTTGAACACCTGTAAGAGTTCTGTAATATTCTGTGACTTGTCTTATCGTACTGGAAATTTCTTAAGGACAGAAATTGTATTTCACTCAATTTTTAAACCCCATATTCTGAAACATGGTGCCTGGAAAATACTATACATTCAGCAGGAGTTTTAATAAACTAATATCTTGCTAGATTCTCATAATCCTGATAAAATTGGCATTATTCTTATTTTACAAAAAAAAAGTTTGTTAGGCAACTTGCTGTAGATCATGCAGAGAATTAGAAAAACTGAGATTTTCAAATCTAAAACTTATGCTGATTCGACTGTAGCCCACTGCTCCAGTGTAAGACCTTTTTTCATATCTCTTTACCAAATAGTGTACTTTTGAAATGCCCATTATGTGCACTGCACCATGGTTGGCACTGGAAATGTAGCAACAAGCATGACAGACATGGTGCCTACCTTTATGAACCTTGCCCAGTGAAGAAAACTGAGGTGAACTAGCTAAAAATTGCGATGTTCTATCAGTCTTGTCAAAAAAGAAAAAAGAAAGGAAGGAAGAGTGAGTGAGTACCAAGAGGCTAGAAACTCTGTCATATTTTTAATGCACCTAGAAGTCTAAAGGGCCAAATATCTCAGAATTAGAAATTACAGATTGTACACATGGTTACTAATACAATTCAAATAAGGATTATGAAGCTGTTATCACAAAAGGCTTTAGCCCAACATTTAGAAGTTTCATTTCCAAATTCTGCTTAATTGAGAATTCCAGTGGGTATATGAGTTCAAAAGCAAGCAATAAAGAAACTCAAATCATCTAATTTTATGTTCTTAGAACAACTTCTATATCAGTCCCAAAATGTATTTTTAAAGAATTTTTATTGCACTTAACTAATAATTTCTACTTAATGATAAATCACAAAATTTGGTGTGGATACAACATAGAAGGGGAGGATGGGAGGGTGAGATTAAGGAAATCCGTGTGCTTCTCTTGTGTGTTTACTCTCTGAGTAAAGAGCTCGTAAAAATATAATATTAAGAGCCCCTTTTAAAGTAATGAATGACCCACATCACTGTCTTAATTCACGTCACTGTAGCATATGTAAATATGTTGGGCCTCCAACCTTCACTTTTCTTGCTTTTTTGTTGTTATGAGTCATGCTTAAAGATGGGGAATTATAATAACAACAGTAATACTGCAATAAATATTTATATAGCTCTATGTGTCAGCCACTTTTCTTTCTTTCTTTTTTTTTCTGAGACAGAGTCTTACTCTGTTGCCCGGGCTAGAATGCTGTGGCATTAGCCTAGCTCACAGCAACGTCAAACTCCTGGGCTCAAGCGATCCCACTGCCTCAGCCTCCCGACTGGCTGGGACTACAGGCACGTGCCACCATGCCCAGCTAATTTTTTCTATTTTTAGTTGTTTGGCCAATTTCTTTCTATTTTTGGTAGAGACGGGGGTCTCACTCTTGCTCAGGCTGGTCTCGAACTCCTGAGCGCAAACGATCCTCCCGCCCTGGCCTCCCAGAGTGCTAGGATTATAGGCTTGAGCCACCATGCCCTGCCTGTCAGCCACTTTTCTAAGTGTTTTTTTATATATTAACTTCTTTAATTAACGATCCTATGATTCTGCATTTTACAAATGGTAAAGCTACAGAAACAGATAAGTAACTGACCTACATTCATGTGGCTTGAAAGTAGCAGAGCTGGAATCCGAACTTTGGAATCTGGCTTCCAAGCACATGCCCTAAACTACTCCACTGTCATATCTTTTGCATTAGCATAGAGTACACTACTTTGTACTAGTGCATAGCATACGATTGTTAAGGCTGCTGCAGCTCCGTTGCAAAGGCTTTTCATAATATTAATGAAGAGTTGTACTGATTTATTTATTTCCCATCACAGTCCCCAGCTGTGTTCAAATTTATATCTTCCAGCCTTGGGCAGTTTTCTCTCTCTCTCTCTTTGTCTTTCACAATGTTTTTGTGTTTTGTTGTTTTAAATTTCAGGATAATTTTTTAAAAGTAGTGCATTGCAAGTGATAATTGGTTACACATAGCTTTGGGCAGATACTGTGACTGATTATCACTCTTGCCAAAGACCAAGAAATAGTCACTGAGGACAGACTGTATGATAGGCAAAGTGTTAAGCCCTCAAGGTACAGAGTTAAATAAAAAAACATACATGAACATATCCTTTCCAGATAACATGGTGAGTGCTCTGAGTGACGTATGCACAGGGCCCAGTGAGAAAAGTTTGGGTTGTGTTTGGAACAAGGGGAGGAAGTGGTTTGAAGGTATTCAAGGCACTAAGGTCAAGATTGTGAACAAAGAATGGAGGTGGCATAGATATAAGGAGAAGAAGTTTTACTTGGGCAAGAATCTTAAAAGTACTATGGAAAACAAGAGATCTAAAAAGTGAAGAAGTCATAAGCAGTTTGGCAGAAGATCTCAAGTCCCTACTGGTGACATTTTACATGGCCTAAAATTAGACTCAGGTGTTGCTCTTCAGTAGCAAAACTAAAATTTCTGCTGCTTTGTTCCTGAAACTTCCCAAACTGAAATCAATAGGTGAAGCCTCTCTTAGACTCAGGAACGAAGGTCTCTACAGCAGTAGGTGCACACAGTTGTAGATTTCTGCTGTCCATTGAGCCTGCTTTCACTGTTTAACTATGTTTCTGTTTGTTTTCTTCCTCACAGTTCCCCAGTGCTCTCTTTAAACTTGTCTCCAGCTTTGTAGAATCAGTTGGGAAGTAGGTTCAAACTGTATTGGAATAAATGTTTTTCTTTTAAAGGAGATTATTTTCCTCAGGAATATGTTCACATAATGAAAAAACAGCATATCTATGATGGAATGTGAGCATCCATCCCTGCGATTCTTAGGGATTTGGGGCCAAGGTGACTGGTTCACAGAGGAGGTAATGAAAGGCCAAGAAAGGAGGGAATGGTACTGCCTCCATGGACAAATTTCAGTGAACCCTATATGTTCTTATAATCCTCTCCCTTAACTAACTACTTGATCTTTTCAGTTGTTTCTCAGAAATGATGAATTTTCTGCAAGACAAAGGAGTTGAGATGCTGCTGAAGGTCCCTGGACAGACTTCCTGATGCCAAGACTCACCATCCCCCTCCACCTGCCCCATGGCACATGTCCCCTCCTTAAAAAGCCCATGATCTCCATTAGTGGGGTGATGGATTTGAAGCAGCTTCTCCCATTCTCCCTACATACCTCTTTTGCATTAAAATTCCTTTCTTCCTCTGCAATCCTTGCTGTCTCAATAATTGGATCTTTGTGCCACGAGCAACTGGATCTAGGCTGAAACTCCCTTGCGGTTTCAGTAACAGAAGGAAGAACTAATTTTGACCCAAGGATGAGCACCACTTCTTTTCCATCAATAGCGAACTTCGTCCTGGTCCCAGTGGGTACAAAGGGCATGAGCAGTTCACTGCAAAGGGTGTGTCCAACTCACCTGTCAAGTCCAACCCCCTTCCTCCTGTTGGCCTTTGTTCTACCAATCCCAACCTCTCCCTCTAGCTGGCTCAGCCAGGTTCCTAGCTTTTATAACTTCCTAGATAGAGAAATCAGTTGAGAGAGACCAGAAGGAAATGATAACAGTAGGGGAAAGGAGGGAGGAAGAACTCAAAAAGAACTGGATAAGATCTTACTAGGCAAGTGTGAGAAAAGACAAAAAGGATAATGGTCCCAGGGGACTCTCCTCCGCTTTCCTGAGCAACCCCATTGAAGGAGAAGCTGAAGAGCAATTGCTCAAGGCAATACACAGGTAGGCAATCTTTTAATATAGAATTACTGTCACTCATAGGCAAAAATGACCCAGTGTACAGGACTTTAACTATATCTGCTGCAAATTGTAATAAATTCTGCTGTAACAGGGAACCCAAAATAAAAGAGGCTTAAACAAGTATTTCTTTCTTTCCTGCATAAAGGAGTCTGGAGATAGTCTAGGACTATCATGGTAGCTCATGATGCTTTCAAAGACCCACTGTCTCTCTGCTCCACCATCCTCAGCGTATGTCTTCCATCCTCAGGATTACCTTGTGGTCCAAGACGGCAAGTGGAGCTCCAGCCTTCAAATCTGCATTTCAATCGTTCTGAAAGAAACAGAATAAAGACGAAAGGGCAAAAGAAAGGTCCTTCCAGCTGAGTCAGCTCCCTTTTCAGAGTTTATATCTTAATGGCCAGAACTACAAGGTCATACCTAGCAACAAGGGAGTTGGTGAATGTAATCTTTATTTTTGGCAATGTTGTGCCTGCCTCAAAACCACAGAAAGGCTTTCATTTCTTTATCTTCCATGGTATTCCCATACTGGTTGAGTACACAATAAGCACCCAATACATTTGCTGATCTCTTAACTCAAAAACAGGAAACAATTTGACTACCAAGATTTTGAGGATATAGGAAAGGACAGAAGCCTAATATCAAAGACCTATTATTTTATAAGCATTAGCTTGAAATGTCAATGGCAATCTCGTTAACGCCTAGGCTTGACTTTTAGCTAAATCCACCAAAAACGTATAATGTTACAAATGGTTCAACATAAAGAAATAATCTGGGAAACTAGCAAAATATGCTGTCTTTGAAAAATAGAATAAAAGGTATCACTGGTCTTAACTTACTGCTTTATCTCCAGCACCTGTAAGATTAAATGAGTGAATGAGTTACAGCAGCTTTCCAAGCAGTTTGTGGTTTGGTTTTGATTATCCTACAATCCAGATTCCCTGCTTTTTCTTCTGAATTTTTTAATACCCAGTAGGTTCTCAGTGCTGTTTTGCCTCTTACTTCAAAATTTCTTAGGCCTGTGAGTCCTGCCTCCCGGGAAAATATTCCAGTTTTTTCCATATTTGTCCGATCTGGACTGAACTGAAGGTGCGGTTACTGATGCTTCCAAAGCCCATGCCTTTGGAGGCCCAGTGAGCACCGATAAGTCTTCTGGCCTTGGCTCATCCCTAAAAATCTTACTTTTTCCCCTTCATTTTGCACTTGCCAGACTTTGAGTAACTTCTGCTACTTCGATGACACATGTTATAAGATGTTGTTGGTAAAATCTCCCTATTTTTTCCTTCTCATGTAAAGTGAATGGATTAACAAACTATCCACTGTTCTCAAGCAAGGTATTACCAAGGTCTGTGTGCCTCTTCCAGAAAGATAGGCTGCATGCCTTCCCCAAGGGAGAAGAACACAGAATGTCGCCAAAGACTCTGCTCAATGCCTCTCTGTTTCAAACTCCTGTTCGCTTGTTGTTTTGATATGTATGTCACTAAAAATAATTTAGGGATACATTTTTCCCCTGTACAGGGAAAGTTAAAAAAATATAATTCACGTCACAATGGGCTAATAATTTTTGCCCAAAAGAAGATAATGAAAGTGGCCAGGACAGCCTCTCCCTTTGCCCAGCCCTTTATTGAAATAGTTGCTCTGGAAATGCTACAGGAGCTTGGCCATAAGCCATGGACAAAGCCTTCTGTCTCTACTCTAGCCCTCACCAAGGGAACCAGCTTTCTTTTGGAGAGACTGCTTGGATCACCAGATAATTCCAATTTTGGTAAAAAGCTCAAAGAACAGATGGTAATATCTGGCCGTTGTTTGGCATTATATTTATTAGGGAATAAAGTGAGAGTGAGTTGACTACTCTCTGTCTCTAGGTCTTCTCAATCCAGTAAAAAGAAAAATACAGAAATACAGTCTGGTACAGGCCAAGTGCAGTGGCTCACTCATGTAATTCCAGCACTTTGGGAGGCTGAGGCAGGAGGATAACTTGAGGCCAGGAGTTTGAGGTTACTGCGAGCTATCATGACACCACTGCACCCTAGCCCAGGCAACAGAGTGAAACCCTGTCTCAAAAAAATAAAAAAGTAAAAAGAAAAGAAATAAAGAAATATCCTCTGGTAGGAAGAAGAAAGGCATCCTGATTTTGGCAGGCCTTAAATACAGCAGAAGCACTCCTTTCCACTCTGTCCCCAAATATGTATATGGATCTACTTCTCTTGGTTTCATTCTTCTTTTCAAGCAGGTTCAACTGAGTCTGAAACTTCAACCTGCTTCTTCAGTTGATCCTATTCCTCCTCTACCATGAGTAGGACTGTCTTGGTTTGGGATCCCCCCAAAATAGACTGAGTCAAAAACCGGAGTGCAATAGTATTTCTGGGGGATGATTCTGGGAGGTCAGAATAAGAATGCAAAGAAAGTGTAACAGGAAAGAAGGAAAGGCCATTTTGGATGCATTGCTCAGCTGGTTACCATTGTGGGCAACCGGGGCTCAATGCTAATGCGGACTCTCTGAAGAACACTGTGGAATGCACCTCTGAAGGACGGGCAGGAGTGAAGTGAGACATTTATCTACCAACTCCAGTCCTTCTTTGGTTGAGAAATACCTCTTAGGGCACACTGCCAGCTTCATGCGTGCAAGGCTGAGATACTGAGACTTTGGAAAAGCCCTGAGGCGGGAAGACAGAAGGACATGATGGTGGGCACTCAAGCAGTGAAGCCGTCAGCTTGCCGGAAATACCCCACCTGTAGCTGATGAGGAGGCATGGCCAGGAGATGCGGCAAGGGGTAAAATGTCTGCTATAAGGACTGTATTATGGGCCACATTACCAGCTTTTCATTCCCTTTATTTTTCCATTGGGCCTTTTTTGATTACAAGCCCTGTTGCCCTGAGATTATTATAATTCCTTCCTAATGCCTGGGCAATAGTATTTCATTCATAAACCACATTCTTTTTTTGTTTTCTTTTTTCTTTTTTTTTATTTCAGCATATTATGGAGATACAGATGTTTAGGATACATATGTTGCCCTTGACCCCCCTCCCCCCACAAGTCCGAGCTTCAAGCGTGTCCATCCCCCAGATAGTGCGTAACGTACTCTTTGTGTATGCATATACCCGTCCCCTACTCCCCCCTCCCCCCTGCCCGACATCCAGTAAATGTTATTCTTATATGTGCACTTATGCGTTCAGTTAATACCAATTTGATGGTGAGTACACGTGGTGCTTGTTTTTCCATTCTTGGGATACTTCACTTAGTAGAATGTGTTCCAGCTCTATCCAGGAGAATACAAGAGGTGCTATATCACCATTGGTTCTTAAAGCTGAATAGTACTCCACGGTATACATATACCACATTTTATCAATCCAATCATGTATTGATGGGCACTTGGGTTGTTTCCACATCTTTGCAATTGTGAATTGTGCTGCTATAAACATTCGGGTACAGGTGTCTTTTTCATCGAGCGACTTTTGTTCTTTTGGGTAGATGCCCAGTAATGGGATTGCTGGATCAAATGGTAATTCTACTTGTATCTCTTTAAGGTATCTCCATATTGCTTTCCACAGAGGTTGCACTAGTTTGCAGTCCCACCAGCATTGTATGAGTGTTTCTATCTCTCCACATCCATGCCAACATTTATTGTTTGGGGTCTTTTTGATAAAGGCCATTCTCACTGGAGATAAGTGATATCTCATTGTAGTTTTGATTTGCATTTCCCTGATGATTAGAGATGTTGAGCATTTTTTCATATGTTTTTGGGCCATTATTCTGTCTTCTTTTGAAAAGTTTCTGTTCATGTCCTTTTCCCACTTTTTGATAGGATTGTTTGATTTTTTTCTTGTTGATTTTCCTGAGTTCTAAGTAGATTCTAGTTATCAGCCCTTTATCCGATGTGTAGCATGCAAAAATTTTCTCCCGTTCTGTAGGTTGTCTGTTTGCTCTTGTGACAGTTCCTTTGGCTGTGCAGAAGCTTTTTAATTTGATCAGGTCCCATTTATCTATTTTGGTTGTTGCTATGATTGCCTTTGGAGTCTTCTTCATAAATTCTTTGCCTAGGCCAATGTTTAGAAGAGGATTTCCAACATTTTCCTCTAGAATTCTAATAGTTTCACTCCTTAGGTTTAAAGCTGTTACCCAGCGTGAGTTGATTTTTGTGAGAGGTGAAAGGTGTGGATCCTGATTCAGTCTTCTACATGTGGCTCTCCAGTTTTCCCAGCACCATTTATTGAATAAGGATTCTTTTCCTCAGTGTATGTTTTTGTCTGCTTTGTCAAAACTTAGATGGCTATATGAGGATTGTTTTATATCTGAGTTCTTGGTTCTGTTCCACTGGTCAATGGCTGTGTTTTTGTGCCAGTACCAAGCTGTTTTGATTACTACAGACTTATAATAAAGTTTGAAGTCTCGTAAATTGAGACCTCCCATTTTGTTTTTATTGCCTAGAATTGTTTTTGCTATGCAGGGTCTTCTCTGGTTCCATACGAAGCGTAAAATTAATTTTTCTACATCTGTGAAGAATGATGTTGGTATTTTAATAGGGATTGCATTGAATCTGTAGATCACTTTGGGTAGTATAGACATTTTAACAATGTTGATTCTGCCGACCCACGAGCACAGTATGGTTTTCCACCTGTTTACGTCGTCTGCTATTTCCTTCCTCAATGTTTCATAGTTCTCCCTGTAGAGGTCTTTTGCCTCTTTAGTTAAATATATTCCTAGGTACTTTATTTTCTTTGTTGCTTTTGTGAAGGGAATTGAGTCTTTGATTTGGTTCTCGGTATGACTGCTGTTGGTGTATATGAAAGCCTCTGATTTGTGTGTATTGATTTTATATCCTGAGACTTTACTGAATTCATTTATCAATTCCAGGAGCCTCTTGGTTGAATCTATGGGGTTTTCTAGATATAATATCATGTCATCAGCAAACAGTGAGAGTTTGATCTCTTCTGTTCCCATTTGTATGCCTTTAATTCCGCTCTCTTGCCTGATTGCTGTGGCCAGGACTTCCAGCACTATGTTGAATAGAAGTGGAGATAGTGGGCAACCTTGTCTGGTTCCAGTTCTAAGTGGGAATGCTTTCAACTTTTCCCCATTCAGTATGATGTTGGCTGTGGGTTTGTCATATATGGCTTGTATCATTTTTAGGTAAGCCCCATCTATGCCTATTTTGTTAAGCGTTCTTATCATAAACGGGTGTTGAATTTTGTCAAATGCTTTTTCTGCATCTGTTGAGAGA
>RJWJ010027188.1:0-22406 GCA_004363605.1 Indri indri
AAAACTCTAGGAAATAGGTGTTTTCATCATCCCCATTTTACAGATGAGGGAAATGAAGTCTAGATAAGGTACTTCACACAGCTAGTAACAGAGCCAAAGTACAAAGTTAAGCAGTCATATTCCAAAGTGTATTCCTTCCCGGTTATCTTGTAATTTAGTGTTTTAGTTTAAATTAGTTTTTTTCTGGGCATCCACAGATAGACTTGATGATATCCAAGACCCTCCTAAAATTGTGTCCAAAATTTTTGTGCTAGTATATACAAGATTTTTTTTTTTTAAAAACTAGGGATTGAATTCATTGCTTTCACTAGATTTGCAAAGGTGTCTGTGAGTTCCTGCAAGGTAAAGAGTGACTTTAGGTGAAGTCAAACTTACACAGGGGATTTGGCACTAAAGTCAGTCAGTAATGCAAAAAATGGCAAATAGTTATTTACCTCTAAAAATGGCTCGAATGACCCTCACGCTGCCGAAACTGGGCCATTGGAAGCTCAAAAGCCAAGAATTAATATACATTTTTAAATTTCTCTTTATTTTTAGGTGCTGGTATTTCTTTTCCTGGGGCACTAGAGGATAAGTTACTTTGAAATGTGAAGGGCGTGGAGAAAAGGGAGGTTAAATAAAAGATTGTCTCTCAATAAACTTGTTTAATTGTGCTCATTTATTTCAGTGCTCCTACCATGGAAGTTAACTGCAAATGGAGGGGAAAAAATTTTTTTGAGACTCAATTTCCACTGGTTTGATGAACAGATAAATAGCGACATGTCAGTGGCTGGCTCTGCATGCCCTAAAACCTGTCTAGTCATCTACCAGCCCCAGAAGTTGTCAATTTGGCCTTCCTGAGCGCTCAGTTGACCCTACTCACTCTATCCAGAGTCTGGTAGATTTTCCATTCATAGGTTCTCAGAAGGTGCGACGTATTGAAAAACTTCTGACAGTTCTCTCCTGCTAATGGAAGACTTTATGCTGAGCCTTAAATGAGGTGTCAGAGGCTCAATTTGGCTCAGTTTCAGACCTGACCAGAGCTCTCAGGGCTCCTTTGCAGCATGGGTCCCCCCAGGTCAGTTTTCCCAGCCCCGCTTTCAGAGCAGCCAAACACTAGGGGAAGCCCGGAAACGAACTGGCTTCTGGAAACAGATAATTATCCTGAACAATTAGAGCCACCTTTGCTCTTCTGAAGCAAGCTGTAAAGCACAATCATATTTTATAGAGAAATACTTAAGTGATGGACATGTAGGACTCTTAAAAAATATTAAGAGGACAGTATATATGGTTTCTTTAATGAAAATAGAGCACAGTATGCTATCTAAGTAAAATGAAAGGTGAGGTAGTTTACATATCTATTTCAGAATTTTTCCCTTTTATTGATATATATATATATATGAGGGTAGAAAATGTCAAAACTTACCATATACTACTTTCAGAATTCAATTTTCCATTTAAAACACTAGTGATTTATAATACTGAAAGAAAAGAAAAGCAGTCTCCCAGCTTCAGCCTTGAGATATTTTGTGTTCTCTAGAAAGTGTCAATGTATTGGCTTTTGGTTTCTGTTCCCACGTGGACCTTAAATAAAACTCTTCTGTGAGGTGTTCGCCAGTAGCTTGTAGAAAATGTTTTCTTGCCAAAGGCACGGAATGTGGAGTTTGAGTTGTTCCGCAAGGAATAACTGACTCCGAAGGTGTCAGGAGTAAAATGACTCCATTTTATAATCTCTCCCAGAGGCAAGGAGCTTCTCACTTCCAGAACAAATTGATGATGAGATCCATTCGCTAGCTGGCAGGATGATGATCAGCAAAGCTTTCACTCCAGCTTGCTGACAAGGGAAAAGCTCTTGTCCCAATTGGCAGGTGTGTGTGATTTATGAAATGGAAGCCTTTATAACCTGGCACGCACAATGGTTCTACTGAAAGTCTTTATGTGTAATAGGCACAACTATTTGTAAATTGCACTCACAGGAGGATACCACTCCTCCCTCCCATACACATGGGTTTGATTCTTTCTTCTTGCAGTTTCCCAATGTGACAGTCTATTTGATAGCCCCTAAGCATCTCATTCTATTCAAAACCCAATCTGGGATTCTCATGTGTAAACCATAGTACGGTTTACATGAAACTGGGGCTTTCACATTCATTTTCTATATCCATTTAACTCTGAGCACCTCATTTTACAGCTGAGGACTCAGAGACCCAAGCTAGGAGCTATCTTGACACAATATGGGTTTTCTACCTTTCTGCTGTTCTATTTTCGTTGGAATGGAGTTCTCAAACTCAAATGCGCATAAGATTCATTCAAGTTGCTTGCTAAAAGTAATAGGAATGATAGTTAATACAGTGTTTAATATGCACCAGGCACTCTTTTAAGCACTTCACATATATTAACTGAATTTTTCTTCACAAAATCCCTGAGTTAAGGACTATGATTATCACATTTCACAGAGAAGAAAGTGGAAGTACGAAGATGTCTTGTCAATCACTCGAGATTTAACAGTTTGTAAAGGCTAGAACTAGAATTCAAGCCAAAGCCGCTCCAGAGTCCATGCTTTTACCCATTTTGCTGGTCCCCAAGATGATTCTTTGCTCTTTCTTCCAGAGATTTTTAAAATCAAAGTGTCTTGGGTTGGGGCCCCCTGGAACCCAAATTTTCAATGTGCACTTCCCCCAGTCCCCAGGTGGCTCTAATACCAGGGTTTTCAGACTATACTTTGAAAAAATGGGCTTTGGGATTCAAAGACATCGTTTGGTCTTCAGAAATCACATATTGCAATAAAAATGCCCCAAGGGGGCATTATAAACTAACTTAGTTTAGTGATGGTAAGAAAAGCCACAGGAGAAAAAGAGACAACATCCACCCTATAATTTTGCTTGGAGCTGAACTTGCACAGGACTGCTCAATACCAAGTTTGGAAATTAGAATGTAAATTTTTTTTCAAGTGGTTTTGAGAAAAAACAGTGGAAATAATAGGCTTGGGCTAGAATTATTTACTAAATGGTAACAACTCAAGTTTCCTGACTTATGGTAGCTGTAACTGCACTGTCTAAAATGGTAACCACCAGACACATTATTTAAATTAATTAAAATTAAATAAAATTTAAAATTCAGTTTCTCAGTCACCCTTGTCACATCTCACGAGTTCAATAGACACATATGGCTAGTGGCTACCATACTGGACAGCACACAGATCTAGAGTCTTGCCTTTTTTTGCAGAAAGTTCTATTGAACAGTGCTATAGACTTGCTCCCAACTCTTCTTATAATTTTTTTTCTTACCATTAGCAAAATCCTATCCACTAAAGTAATTTAAAAAAGGACATTTAACATTCACATTCAGCCTACCTGAAGAACACCCAAAGGTCTAATTTGTGATTTTGCAGTGTGAGTCACTTATCACATCTAACAGGGATTTGTTATTTTCCCACTGTTAGTTATACATAGGGTTAAGTGGGGCTAGAGAGAAGGTGATGGTATGAGGATTATAAACCATGGCAGTCGTTATATGTGACTGGGCTGCCTCCCATGCAAATACCACAGGCTAAGGGAGCTCCAGGTGGATAGCATCCTAGGATGCATGCAGCATGAGGGCCAGGAGTCGCATCAATACCACTAACATGACGTCTTGCATTTCATATTTAGTTTGGATATGACTTTTCACCCTCCATTATTATTGAAAGCAGTGGATGGCAAATTTTTAAGACTTCCTGCCCTGATATAAGTCAAGAGTGATTTTATTAGATTCACAGCAACCCATTACCACACAGACTGAAGCATCTGCTGGATAGGCCACATAGAGGCTCACTGGGTCTTCAAAGACTCTTCAGCAGTAAGTTATCTCAGCTCAAGTCTCCTTACTCAAGCAGGATAATGAGCTGTTGGCCAAGGTTCAGCCTCCTGCAGCTGGTCTTCTCTGGCCTTCCACTGGCCCCCAGGGCCATAACATTATTATAGCAGTGGTCCTGCCATTTCTGGGTCATTTTAGACACTTTCCTGGAGGTGTGGTTCAGTACATGGATATTGATTCCCTGGAGTGAGTTTTATTAGGCATCCAGTCAGCTCTAACGCAGTTGACTCTGTGTTCAGGGATATAAGCGCCAGATAATTGGAATAGACTTTGGTACAGAATAGTTCTTAGCTGACAGCTAAGACAGTTTAAAATTCTTTTTCTTTCAGCTTCCAATATGAATTATGATCCTATACATGCAATTATTAGTTATTATTAGTCATGACAACCTTCTCTTTCTTACACTATTTGGAAGCCTAACCAGAAACTCAGAATAATTGAAACTTAGGACTGAAAGGAAATTTTGAGATTAGCAACTCTAACCACTTCTTTTGCAAATGAGAAGCCATATCTTAGAAAAGCTAAGAGATTTGCCTGGGATCCCCAAGCTAATTTAGAAGAGAATTAGAACTACCAATACATATCTCCCAATTTCATGTTTGGCACTATTTTTACTATGTCATGCTTTTTTGTAGGAGTAATGACTTTCACTATCACATAGAATGTATAGAAATCGTTTACTCCTACTGAAGAAAGATGCTTGGCCTTAAGTTCCAGAAAAGCCACAATTTAACAATCGTTAATGTATATATGATACTAAGTATATGCTAGACACTATCCTCAGCACCTTGGAAATATGATTTCATTTAGTCCTCTTGGCAGCACTACAAGATCCTTTATTATTCTCGTTTTATAGATGAGTGAGCTGAATCACAGCAAGTTAAGTAACTTGCCTAAGTATACACAGCTAATTCTTGGTAAAATCTCAGTTCAAACTGAGGAAATGTAGTTCTAGACTCCATGCTCTAACCATGCTGCTTTGCTGCCTATAAGCTTATATATCTGGAGCTATCAACCAAGACTAGTAAATGTATGCAGATGAGGTTGGAAAAAAAAAATTTCTGTGTACCTATAGAGCTTAGTTCTAAGGCAAAGTAATAGCATTGTCTAGCTGGCATTTATGGAAGTGAAAGCTGTTATTTCCATTAAAGCATTCATTATTGAAGACACTGTTTTTTTCAAACTAAACCTTTCAGTGATCTCAATGAGTCCAGCAACCAAGCAGGCAGAGCAGGAAAACCTGCTCCTTTGGTGGCAATACTTAGCAGTCGTTTCTAACTGGGAACAGCAGCAATAGCAGACTAATGCCATTCTCTGCTCTCTGGGGTGCAGCTCTTCAGAAGAAACAAGTCACATAATCAGGAGGGATTTCCTTCTGAAACAGGCTAAGGTTATTTGTCTGGGAAATACTATTCCTGCTTTCTGCAGATAAATATTGATATCACAATGAAAAGGGAAAAAATGTTCTGACGAAAATGGACTCACTTATTTTGATACAAACATACTGGTTTATACATATAAGGTAAGTCCCTAGGCCTGTCACAAAATTATTTTATTGAGCTAGAGGTTAAGGAAAAGTGATTCCCAGAATGAGCTCTCACCCAGTCTAGGATATGTCATGTTCATAAGGATAGTGACATTAGTGGACATATTGAATTAAATAAATATAAAATATGGGAATGACAGTCTGTCTTCAAGAGATTGTGAGCTTCTTCCTGGTGAGGACAATGTGCTATTTTTCTTTGTTTTCTGCCTTGTACCCAACACAGTCCTGAATTTAGGAAGATGAGAAAGATATGTGGTTGAGTGAATAAAATCGCAGCCAGAGACTGAAACTCCACGAGGAGGGGGAGTCATGGTTCTTCCTTGCTTAATCTCAGCTACTGGTGCAGAAAGGAACTTTGACCCATAGTCCCGTTACTGATTAGCTCTCAGATCTTTTGCCAGATGTGAACTTGAACTCTGAACTATAGTGCTCTTGCTTAAAATGCCTATCCCATTGGATAGTAGGAATGATAAAATTAGAAATTTATGGAAAGTTCTTTATAAAATTGAAAGCTACATATAGGTGCAAACTATTAATAAATCCTCCCATAATCCAATAATAAGTCTTGAACAAAGCTGACTGATTAAGAAAAACATATCTCTTGACCCCTATGATGACTTTTATTTCTCTGAGCACTTCCTATCTGCTCACCAGTGAGGGTTAATTACAGCCAAAAGTTCTCCTCACATTCTGTCTGCTGTGTCTTCCAGTAGACCATGTTTAGTTTTCTGTGGCATTTTAATCAAAATGTCACAGAAAATAAATCCTATTCGAAGCACCCTAGGAGTGACCCAATGTTATTAATAGAAATAAGTGTTCATTATCAGACTTTAATCTCATCTAATTGTAGCAGCACTCACTGCCAATCAGAATATTTAACAGAGCAGCTAAATAACTGTGATAATATGGATGAAAAAATTTCTGAGTAGTGAATTGTCATTCACACAAGTGAAACTTTAAATACAAATACAAATCATCTGGGATCTTGCTAAAAGGCAGAAACCGGATCAGCAGATATGTGGTGGACCCCAAGTTTCTGTACTTCCTGGGTGACGTCACCATTGCTGGTCTGTGATCTACACTTTGAGAAACATTTTCAAGTATGAGAACACCCTTAAAATTTTAATTATTGGCATTATTCTGATTATAAATTTTAAAAACACACAGAAGCAAAAACATCACAATCCCATCACCCAAAGTCATTAAGCACAACTAAGTTGGTGTATATAGTATATATAGATACCAAATCAAAATCGGGGTCCCTCTCCCACATTATTTTAAAGTTACCTTTTCAATAACTTTAAAATTATTCAGGAATACATATTAGTTTTAGAAAATTCATAAAATAAAAATAAACAAAAAGAAGATAAAAACTACCTGTAATCATATCACCTGGACACAAAATACAAACAATACTAACGTGTCAACCTATTCTTTCCCACATCCCCACACCTCAACCCCAATTCCATGGCCAGTGCGCACATGTGCCCACATCGTGGTGACATCGTGGTGATAATATTGACAGAAAGGCACAGGTTCAGCTAGATGAGGTTGGTTGAAGTAAAGGCTATAAAAACTTAGATTGTTAAATAGCACATGGTGGGGGCAAGAAGGACTTTCCGAGGTCCCCAAAGTCCCCCAAGGATATACAGCGGTAGCTGATACCAAAGAATGAGGACCCCTCCAGGCATCATTAATCAACTGACTTTATAAAATCATTCTGTACCAGGGCAATATACTTTGAAGCCTGCTTTAAAAAATCCACTATTTTATTACTAAGATCATTTTCCTCAAAAATACTCTTTTATGATACCACTTTTAAATGTTGCCCTGTATGTTATTCTCTACTTGCACCAAAACTTGCCTATTTTCCCATTTCTAAATCCTTAGATTATTTTCAATTTTATAACTTTATAAATAATGCTTTGAACATTCCTATATTTAAATCTTTGCACAATATTCTTAATAATCTCATTCTTGATAACCATTAAACCTTTTAAATGGTGTGTGTTTTATATGTAATACAGCCTTATTGTTTAAAAAAAAGTCATAAAAAACAACCTTCTTCTGAAACCATTACCAGGATGTAGCTAATATTAATATTTTATATGCATCTTTATAAATATTTCTATATCAATGTATTTATCCATACATGCATTTACAGCAGGGTTTTTGGGGATTTTTTGCAAGGAGAACCATACTTTCTGTACCTTGATTTATTATTTTATTTACCTGATTCATTTTAATGGATTCATAGTAGCATGGGGTTTTATGAATTTCAGTAGATAATCATTATTTTTCAACAGCCCCACTGAAAAACATTTAAGTTGTTTTCACATTTCTCCTACAAGTAAAATTGCTAGGCCAGAGGGTGTATTCATTTTCATTTTGATAGATAATGCTCTACAAAAAGGTTTTACCGATGTATACCTCCTTCCTACAATGTTTAAGAGTTTCTATATCCCCACACCCTTCTCTACAATAAGTAGTGTTTTTTATAATATAAAATTTAAAATTTTTAGCAATTTAAGTTTCTTAGAGCTGATTTTTCATCTGAGCTCAACTCTAGACAAAATCTCATGGGCTTCAATGGCCAGTGCTTTATTTTCTGGCTGTGACACACTTCTTGCTTTCTCTTTCTTCTAGTAGTTATTCATAATTATGTTCCTACTTGTTCATGTGTCAAAGAATATTTGGAAGGATATCTGTAGCCCCAAAGTGGTGAGGGTAGGAGTTTGTAATGATTCATGCAATCTCTTATTCTGAATAAATACTCTAAAAATTTTCTGCGTACTCGCTTTGTCTTAGACTAAACAATATGAGTAAAAACTTTGTGCTTTGTAGTATTACCGTCTATTTCTCTTTGTATTTTCTAAAGTTTTGCTTTACAAGTACCTGAATCTGTATTATTTAATAAATATTAACTCAATAAATATTAACAATTTGCATACTAATTATGCTATAGATTATACAATTCATTACTTTATTATTTTGCATGGTTTAACTTTTTTTGCACATAATGCAACCTGGTTTAATGTATTTTTTCAACTTTATTTTATTTATTTATTTTTAATTTTTTAAATTTTTATTTATTTTTCTGTTTTGGAATATTACAGGGGTACAAAAGCTTTGGTTTCATATATTGTTTTTTCACCACCCAAGTGAGAGCTACAAGCGTTCCCAACCCCCAGATATCATGCACCATAGCAATTAGGTGTGAATTTTTCTATCCCCTCTAGCCCCACCCCACCTGCCTGACACCCAGTGAATGTTGCTTCCATATGTGTACATCAGTGTTGATCAATTAGTACCAATTTAATGGTGAGTACATGTGGTACTTGTTTTTCCATTCTTGTGATGCTTCACTTAGTAGAATGGGCTCCAGCTCCACCCAGGATAATACAAGAGGTGCTAGATCACCACTGTTTCTTGTGGCTGAACAGTACTCCATGGTATACACATACCACATTTTATTAATCCACTCATGTATTGATGGACACTTGGGTTGTTCCCATATCTTTGCAGTTGTGAATTGTGCTGCTATGAATATCAGAGTGTAGATATTTCTTTTATACAATGTCTTTTTTTCCTTTGGGTAAATAGCCAGTAGTGAAAGTGATGGATCAAATGGTAGCTCTACTTTGAGTTCTCTGAGGTATCTTCATATTAATTTCCACAGAGGTTGTACTAGTTTGCGGTCCCACTAGCAGTGTAAGAGTGTTCCCAGCTCTCCGTATCCACACCAACATTTGTTGTTTTGGGACTTTTTGATAAAAGCCATTCTTACTAGAGTTAAATGATATCTCCTTGTGGCTTTGATTTGCACTTCCCTGATGATTAGAGATGTTGAGCATTTTTTTATATGTTTGTTGGCCTTTAGTCTGTCTTGTTTTGAAAAGTTTCTGTTCATGTCCTTTGCCCACTTTTTAATGGGGTTGTTTGATTTTTTTGTTGTTGATTTTCCTGAGTTCTGTATAGATTCTAGTTATCAGCCCTTTATCAGATGTGGAGTATGTGAATATTTTCTCCCATTCTGTAGGTTGTCTATTTATTCTGATGATAGTTTCTTGGCTGTGTAGAAGCTTTTTAATTTGATCAGGTCCCATTTATTTATTTTTGTTGTTGCTGTGATTGCCTTTGTGGTCTTCTTCATAAATTCTTTGCCTAGGCCAATGTCTGTAAGACTTTTTCCAATGTTTTCTTCTAGAATTCTTATGGTTTCATGCCTTAGGTTTAAGCCTGTTATCCATCATGTGTTGATTTTTGTGAGAAGTGAGAGGCATGAATCCTATTTCAGCCTTCTGCATGTGGCTATCCAATTTTCCCAGCACCATTTATTGAATAAGGATTCTTTTCCCATATGGGTACTCAGTGTTATGTTTTGGGTATTTGTTTTAGTTTTGGTTAATATTCCCCAGACATGTTTTTGCCTGTACTTCACTTTAAAATTTTATTTGAATGATCCTCTGTAACAGTTAGTTGAATATTAGTTTTTATCTCTTTTTTTAATTAGAGGAGTTTTTCCTTAATATCCTAGGCTTCAGATGGTGCTACAGGCAGTTGTCCTGGATTCATCCATTTTTAATCTCTGGAATTTTGTTAAAATTGAGTGTTGCACCTTACCATGCCCCATGATGTTGAAGTTTCACCTAGGAGGGGAGCATGCTATGACTTTCAGGCTGCTTTCCCAGTTAAGGGAAAGTTGATGGGTGCCTTCTGGTAGGAATGCTTCTAAAAGGTTTCCTGACTTCAGATCTTGTACATTTTCCTCAACGCTATAGTTATGGATCAATGACAAGATAATGAATCATATCATAATTTTATGGAAAAATAAGTGAGAACAACTTACTGAAAGGGGCATCCTATGAGCTCATTGGGTTGATTGCTAATATCCTCTGGCCTGCCAGAGGTCAGTATGAGTTTCCCCTTTATCCTTTCCCAGAAGTTCATGGTAATTGTGAAAACTAGCTATAGGTATGGCAATAAGACATTCCCTCACTAATTCTAATTATTTTAAATGGAGGTGAAACAGCCACATCTTTGCAGTTTTCCAATTGAATCAATGTCAATCAGGAAGCTGGATGCCAAGAGAGCAAATTTTCTTGAGTGCTAATAGCTGAATAACCCTCTATTTCCTCATATGAAATGAGTACCTTTGATGCTTCTTACTGCCAACTTGCTCTGAAATGGAAATAGGGATGTGGGCTGACAGATGGAAGTGCTGACGTAGAAATCAAATTCTTACAAAGTACAAAAGACAGACATGCACACACCCACACTTGCTCTTGTACAGAGGTTAGTTAGAACCTTTCTATGGCACCAGAAGTTTACATGCAGCATTTGGGATCTTTTGAGCCCCAGAGGAATACACTGGGGTAGAACAAAAAGGCTCTTGAATTAGGATTCTGATGATCCAAGTTCTCGTATCATTTTTTCCATTTAGTATGTTATCATAAAAAATATCACTTAAACAGTATCAGAAAAATGGACACGATAGTTTTATGCTGTTCATAAGGTTGTTAACACCACATAATGAAATGTAAGGAACTCTTCATAATACATAGAGGGCACTCTAACCAATATGCTTCCAGGTCTCACAGGCTGTGTGGGGCTACAGTCAGATCTGAGGCTAGACTGGGGGAGTATTCACTGCCAACCTAATGTGGTTGTTGGCAACTTTCAGTCCCTTGTGAATTGTCAGATTGAGAGCCTCAGTTTCCTACTGGCTGTCAGTCAGAGGTTGCCCTCAATTCCTTGCCAGGTGAGCCTTCCCAATGTGGCCATTTGCTTTCTGAAAGCCAACAAAAGGGGCGACTGTCTTAGAAAGACAGGTGCTGCAATCTTATGAAATGTAATTATGTACATGTAATGACGTGTATCCCGTTAACTCTATTACAAGTGAGTCTTAGTTCCTGTCCACACACAAGAGAAGGATCACATGAGGGTGAGAGGAGCAGGAGGCAGGAATGATAGGAGCCACCTTCGCATCTGTTTGACACAAAAGGAAAGGAGCCAATACAAAAAGCCTAATGAGCAAGGCACTACTGTGGGCATCGATCTTGCTGAAACCTTCTGGGAAATAGTACTTCAGAACTATCCCATTCAAGGGACAAGAAAGTCAGAGTGCTCCACTGGTCAGGGATCTTTTACAAAATGTTTCCTTTGTATAGAGACTTTTGGGACAATCTGTCTATATATACATATATATATACACACACACACACGTATATGTATATATATATATATATATATATATATATATATGAGACAGACAGACAGACAGACAAAGACAGAGAGACAGAGAGAGAGATTTATTAAGGAATTGACTCATGCAATTATGGAGACTAGCAAGTCCAAAATCTGTAGCGCAAGCTGGCGGGCTGCAAATTCAGGCAGTAGTTGATGCTACAGTTTTGAGGTAGAACTTATTTTTCTCTGGGAAACTTCAATTTTTGCACTTAAGACCTTCAACTGATTGGACAAGGCTCGCCGTATTGTTAAAGGTAATCATTTTTACTTAAAGTTAGGCTTAAACCACTGAAATTTATTGTTGCACAGTTCTGGGGGCCAGAAATCCAAGATCAAGGTATCTGCAGGGCCACGCTCCTTCTTAAGGCACTAGGGAAGAGTATGTTCCAGGCCTCTCTCCTAGCTTCTTGTGGCTCCTTGGCTTGTGGCAGCAGAAACTCCAGTCTTCATGTGGCACTCTCCCTGTGTGTGTCTCTGTGTTCGAATCTCCCATTTTCATAAGGACACCAGTCGTATTGATTTAGGAGTCCACCTGCTCCAATATGACTTCATCTTCAGTAATCACACCTGCAACAATCTTGTCTCCAGGGTAAGGCCATATTCTGAGGTCCAGGTGGTTAGGACTTCAACACAGGAATTTTGGGGAGACACAATTTAATCCATTGCAATACATTTGTCCAATTTTAACAATTTTTTTTCTTTTTTGGTTGTTATTTTTTTCCATAATCCCATATCTTTAGTTAAGTAAAGCAGGTTTGTCCTCCACAGAAACTTGGTAATGCTGATCAGGAAATGGAAAAAAGCAACCAGCAAAGAGATCTGCTGGTGGGGAAGTCAGTGCCTGACAGAGATGATAAATGACAACCAGGGCAGGTTTTCAGAACTGGTAAATATCCTATGAAACCAAGAAATACTCAGAAGGGGAAAAGATGAGATTCCCTTACTAATCCAGTAGGATAGACACTAGAACTATTGATATTTCCATTTTGAAATGAAGAGTGAATCCAAAGTCTGGAATACTTGGAGATATGTGGTTTTAAACCTCATTTTAGAGGATAGAAAAGATCCGTCTTCCAGGCTCACATTAATAAAGCTCACCAAGATGGGTATATTTCAACCACAATATCAATTAATTATTTAGAATGAGAAGTACAATTATGAGGCAGACTAGAGTACTTGAAATGGTCAACTGGTTCATATGTTCCCTGGGACCCATTTCTTATAGGAAGCCCATCAGAATGTAGATTTACTTATTTCCAGTAAAAAAAGTACAACCATGAGCAAACTGGACATTGATGTCAACCTCCCCAGTGCATTCATGCCCTGTGTGCCCAAGGATGCCTGCTAAGTGCGGTCAGAACAAGACGACTAGAGCTCTCAGGTGCATCAAGCTCTGGGGGCTGGGCTGCCCATCCACACAGAGGATATGCCTCTGACTGCCCACCCAGACTCAGAACTGGAAGCAATACAAAAATATTTAGTCTCCCTTTTCTATTTTTCAGACTAACTATGCACCTTCTGTACTTACACATCCTTCTCAAAAGAAAAGAAGAAAAAAGAACAATGTGTGCGTTTAGGTCTCAAGATACTTAGGCATCTTCATATTCCATTTCTGTACTCCTGAGTTTCAAATGTGCCCAAGCCTTTCAGCCACAAAGTCACATGCGTTGTCCCTGCTGATTCTCCCTGATGACTGACCACAACCATAGTGTGTGGATTTTGCCACTTTATCTGCCAGAAGGCATCATGTTCCTCATCTTCAGTTCTGCAAAAGGGAGTCTTCCTTGTGACTCCCACATTAGAATGAGATTCTGGACATTGGCATTCCCTCAGTCCCTGACATTGTGCAGATTTAAAAGGACCTTGTGCAGGTTAAAAATGATCTCATGAATCTAATCAAACCATCTCATTTTATAAAAAATGACTTGGAGAAGGTTTGTGAGGTGCTCAGATATGGAGATGAGAAATGATGGAGTCGAAGCAGAACCTGGCCTCTCTGACTTTCCTTCCATCGCCTCATTCCAGTCCAGGCTGCCCCTGGCTGCTGAGTTTCCAGGTTTCAATTGCTTCTGCCGTCTGCTGGAGAGTGCTCACTGATAGTGATCTGTCCTTTTCCTTATCCCTGGCTTCCTTTGTCCCCTCGCACAGGTCCAAATCACTGAAATGTAAAAACATCCAGAAGGTTTAGGGGATATTTTTTCCTTTTTTTTTTCATTTCTTGTCAAGGAAAGAACACACCTCTTTGTCATCAAGACATAGTAGATTCTTTAAGAGGATTGTTTTCAACAAGGCTGCTCTGTAGTGGATATTGGCTGTGACCTGCTAGAAAATGAATTGAGCCATTCAAACATGTTAGTAGCCTAGTACTGAAGATTTATTTTCCCATTCTAATGAAAGATGACGGCTTCTTCAATCATAAACCTAGTCTGGTTTTATTTAAATATTGAAAGTGTCATCACCATAGGATCTATTGTGCTGGGCTTCTAAAGAGAGAAGCAAATAGTCACTTCCTGAGCTTGATTGGACCTGATGTGTTATGACATACAGGATAATTTATTCTTGCTTTAAGTCCAATTAAGGGGAAACAGTCTTCAGGACAGCGGAGGTTTTGATGGCCTAAGCGGAGTTTATGTGGATTACAAAGATGTCTTCTGGAAGGAAAATTTACATTGAGATGGTCCATTCCACTGTTGGAGTCGGAAAAACAATTTTTCTTAGAAAATGTACTGTTACTGATAAATACCAGAAGTCGGTTCCTATCTCTGAGTTAATCAACAGCAACTACAAGGCTGAATGCTCACACATCTTGTACTGTTCCCCAGGCAGAAAATGGGAGAGGAGAATGCAGTCTAGCAGAAAGGGGAGAGCACAGGCTCTGAGGCCACACCAGCTGAGTCGGAATTCCACCTCCTCCTCCTCTTAGCTGTGTGACCTTCGCGAAGCACTTGGCCTCTCTGTACCTCGGTTTCCTCTTCTGGTTATTGGGTTGATGATAAATAGTGCCTTTTTTCAGAGTTTGGGGTAAGAATTGAATATTTTAATACATGTGATGTAGGAAAAGTGCCTGCTGCTAATGAACTAAATAAATACTATCTAATCATTGTAATCACATGTCACATTTTTAACTGGTAATATTCAATTTAGAATATCATTCAGGGTGGCCCAACATGACTCATATATCTACCTTAATATTACTGAAGTAACTTAAAATTGACTTTGAGTTTTTATTTACATCAAGTATTGATTTACATTTGTGCAATAGAGAGAAAATGAATCGCAGAGTCACATAGTTCAGTAGTTAAATCATAGCTCTGCCATTTTACCATCTCAGTAACCAAATGATTAGCCTTATTATGTCTTACATTTCTATCTACAGAATGGAATAATAATACTTACCCATAGCTAATATTTATTGAGCACTTGCTATGCATTAGGCACTGATTTAAACACTTTGAATGTAAGAATTCATTTAATCTTCACAGCCACTCTGTGAGAAAATAAGCACCTTGTCTGAGCTGTTGTAGTTAAAAAATAGCAGAACTAAGACTGAAGTCCAGGCAGGTTGATTTCAGAGCCCAAGCTCTTAATTGCTGCATGTATAATGCAGTAATTCATTCCACAGATATTTACTTCATGCCTTACATGTGTTTAGGTGGTGTGGATACAGCAATGTATAAAACAGAGAAAATAAACAAATGCCTTCTGACAAATTTAACTCTTTAAGGTGACATATGAGTTAACATAGAAGAAATATTGTTCACTAGAAATAAAATGCAAGCCACAAATCTAAACCACATACGTAATTTTAAATTTTCTAGTAGCCATATTATCATGAAAAGTAAAAACACAAACAGGTAAAATTAATTTTAATATTTTTATTTAATCCGGAATATCACTCGAACATGCAGCTGATATGAAAAGCTATTAATGAGATAATTCTTTCTTTATAGATGGAATTTTCAAAATCCAGCAGGTATTTAACACAGCATGGCTTAATTCACACTAGCCACATTGTAAGTGCTAGTGGCTACTGTTTAGCACAAGGCAGACCCGCAGGATGAGTGGGAGCCCCAAAGGCAGCTCCGTGCAAAGGCTCCAAGTGGAGATTGCCAGTCATGATCTAGGTGAATCACCTGGGAAATTCTTTGCCCTGTTGTTTTAAAACACAGTTCCCTTTATCTTCCAGAGTCCTGAATCCAATGAGTGAATAATGAATAACTAAATGACCCCCAAATCTCATTAGCAAAAAATTGTGTTAATGATCTTTTCATGGTTTCTAGTTTACTTTATCAGAGCAAACAAGTCGACAAGTATCACAGCCACTTAGATCTCAGAGACAAGTCATCTGAGATCTTAGCAGCTGTAGTACTAACTTCCAACACAGTGTTCAGTGTGGGAGCCAATCGAATTTCATCTCTGCAAATAGCACACACGCTTAATCAGCTTGGAGATCTGATGTGAAAGCAATCATTTTCATCCAGAGCTGGTTTAGTTCATTAATGTTGGCTTTGATTTAAATTCAGGTGATGCTTTTAGCTCTCAAAATAGTTCAAATAGAATAAAAGTACATGATTCCAAATCTTTCCTCACTTCCATTCAGTAACCTTATAACCCCATAGGTATGTGGCATAGGGTCATGCAAAGAGTGAGTGAGAGTCAGGACAAGAATGGCCTAATTTCTGTTTTATTTTTCTTTCAAATACATACAGCATGTTCAAGTTCAATAGTGACTCTAAAATTTTATAAGCTGAAGAACCTAGAGGCACTAAAGTCCAAAATGTCTTTTAATTTGAATAATAAACTTTAACTATTTGCTACACGCAATTACAGGTACCTCTTCATAGGTAGGCAACAAGCATTCAACATAATCTGTAAAAATTTAAAAAGAGCCCTACATTTGTTTTTATGTCTTGTTAAAATGTCGTGTCCTTCCCAGACTACTACCAAGGCATCTTACGTTATAAATTCGATTTCTTTAACAAAAGCCTGCCTATTTATTCCATTCCTATTGCACATATCAGCAGTTTTTGTATGAAATTATCAAAAGACTTCAAGTCTACACTGAGTAAGTGAAACTATTTGGAAATCTAGTTTTGGCAAATCGGGAAGTTCCTATTTCTTATTTTATCCTTAGTCTTTCCATGGTTTATTCATTTGTTTGTTCATTCACTTGATATATATCTATTAAACTTTTTATTTAAAACACTAAGTTAGGCGCTATGGAGGGTCAGGGAAAGCAAAAAAATGAGCGCATTTTTAAAAATACAAGTGGTTCCTAATTGAGAATGTTACATACATGATTATAATACAATTTAGAATGTTCTGAATGCCTTCTCAAAGATATATATACAAAGTGATATGGTAATTTAGAGAACGGACAAACTCCTGGTGAGATTCAGAGATGTGTAGAATTCCAATAGGAAGTGTGTAGAATGCCAATAGGAAGATCTTTGAGGAGGTTAGGCATTTAAAAGAGGAAACCTGTTCAAAAGAGTGATTATTTTGTTCTTAAGTTGAAGTCTCAAAAATAGGCAATAAGAGGGCAAGAGTGAGAGACAAATATGTACAGCACATTCAAGTTCAAGAGTGACTGAATTTTTTAAGCTGAAGAACCTAGAGGCACTCGAGTCCACAAAGTCTTTTGGACTTGACCAGGCTGGGATCTGGTTCAAGAAAACCTTCAGTGGTAGGCTGAGTATAAACCTAATTCCGTGGAATTTAGGAAGACTGTGAAAATGTTTCAGCAGAGAAAATGATTTTCTTTAGAATTTTTTTTTCTGGAGAAACACTTAGGATGAATTGTAAGGGACATGAACAGAATACAAGTGGATCAATTGCAATGTCACTGTAAGTCCAGTGGTAAAGTAATAGGGATTGAAGTCACCAGTCTTTGTGACATTTTGGAATTTTAATCTCAAGGCCCAGCTTTGTGAGACAGGTAAGTGGAAAATGTTGAAGAAACAAGTTTCTAATCTGGCCAGCATGAGAAATAGAAGGGCTGGTGAGCAGCTGGTTTGGGAGGAGGATGAGGCGTTTCGGACAAACTAAATCGGGCAGTCTATCCATTATCCGCTCTAGATTACTGAACTGAAAGACAAGCCAAAGTGAGAAGAGGGGCCAAGAGGAGGGGGAGAGACAAGAGGTTCTAGAGATAAGACGCCAGGATCCATGGCATCCAGGCGCTCCTTCTCTAGATAAGGACAGGCCTCTTCTAACAAAATCCCACGCAGGTCAATTTCAGAGTATAGCTATTGGTTTTCTTCCTTCCCTTATTACAAAATGAAATCTTAGTTGCACTGCTTCATAAAAAAATTTAATGTACAAACTGCTACTTGTGGGAGATGAGAATGTTGAGATGCCTGACTTCGATCTTCTTCTTTTAAAAGAGTTTTCTTTTATGATTAGTTCTTTATGTCTAGAAAGATGTTTTGTGTATTTGTCTAGAGGATGGGCAGTGAACCTACTCCAGAGGAATGAAAGACCCTAAATTTTTTTAAGAGATTTTAAGATTGTCCCAGCGTTTTATCTACCTGTGTCAAAAGTGACTTCCAGCCACCTTTCTTCCGCCTCTCCAAAACCTATCCATTCTTCCAAATTATGGCTAAACACACCTTATCCATGAAGCATCCTCTAGTCTGTCTTTAAACTCTTTTAGCAATGGATTGATAGCCGTTATTGACACTAGTTATCTAGTGCTGTGCAAGTCTCTCTACTAGATTCCAATGAATGACCTTGACTGTCACTCATTTTCCCAATCTGCAAGTACTTCGCACACAGTGAGAGGTTGATAAACGATTAGGGAACAACTGTATGTGTAATAACCTATTTTACTGAGGGCATCTTATATGCCAGGAGTGTTCTAAGCCCTTTACACATGCTACCTCATTATTCTTTGCCACAATCCTATGAGGGGGACTGTGTCCCTATGAGAGGGACTATTATTTCACCTAAGGCAAGGTAAGCGTCAGTACTGGTTGTATAAGTAGCAAAGCTAGAATATGAATCCAGGCAGGCTGGCAACATAGCCTGCGACCTTAACTACTGTGTATGATGCCATTTGCTTACCATACACGGTGGGGAGGAGAAAGGGGAAGAATAAAGTTTGGACTACTGACTTTGAAATCATGGATATAAATTAATTTCTCAGGTTCCTCATGCTAAAGTGGATTAAGAGTAGTATTTACTTTGTACAATCTTTGTGGGAAATAAATGAGACAATGCACATAAAATGCACATAAAAATGAACCTTTGTGATTACGGGGAAGGTCATCTTAATGTGTTTAACTCATATCTTCTCTTTGAGATCACAATGTCAGATCCCATTTGAAAGTGATATCATGACATCAACCCTTCTGTGTTTGGTGCTACAAAATTATTTTTTCTAAGAGCAGTGATTTCTAGCCAATATGAAATTGTCCAATAACGGTTGTGAAAATACATAAACTAGCACTCATATCTGTTAGTAAGAATGTTCAACAGGCCAGAAAAAAAAAAGAAAGGCCTTATAATTTTGTAACTAAAAATGAATCTCTCACAAATGTTAAGTTGCAGGCATTTCTTACTGTCTAATTATGGAGTGATAATTAAGCTAATATTAATAATATCGTACTTTACTATGTGTGGCAGCACACGGATGCGTTTTTCTTTTTTAACCAATCTGTCATGTTGTATGTCGTTGATCATGCTCAGAGTACATAAACAAACACAAAGGTAGGAAAGAAAGGTTATTTTTTAAAATAATTATTTTGGTTTATTTATTTTAAAAATATTTTTCTGGTTCTTTGAAATTTTTCTGACAAAGTCGTAGTTGATTTCAAAATGACAATAAGAAACAAATGATGCTAACTGTACTGAAGGAGAAGAGATAAAAGTGGTTGAAGAAGAAATACATGTTTTAACTTTCTTTTATTTCCCGAATAAAAAAATGCACCTAATGCTAACTCATCAGCCCATGACTCTTTGTGTACGGAATTTAAGGACAGGACCTACTCTCATCCTTGGTGGGGGGAAAGGGGGAAGTAAGTATCTGATTTACAATATCCACTTATCTGCTTACAAGAAAACAATATGTAACATGTTAGCATGCCTTTGCTTAGCATATTAATAATTTGAGATTCAGAATTTATCAAAAGGTCTGGGATTTATATTAGTTTAACTTTTTTTTTCACCTTTTTTGAATTATGGACATGGGAACAATTTTTAAAACTATTTGAGGAGTCTGTTACTTTTAGAATAACATTTGCAGTGTATGCCTTGAATTTGAATGTGTATATGTGACAGCTACAACCAAATGGCCTATAGGATATTATTAGTTTCTTTACACAAAATCTGCTAGGATATGACATTTTCAAATTCTACAGTATAATGTAAAAACTTTCAAAATATTAATTGAATCTCAATAGGAAGCAACGTAGCATATAAGAAGCCTAGTTTACTGCTTTGAATTGTTCTCTTAATAAATCTCACTATGTTAAAATATTGACTCTTATATTTTGCCTGCATTAAAATCATTTTAGAATGTAATTGGTTTAGCTTATTGTAATACTGCCTGATAATATTTTTTTTTTCTTTTCAAGCAAAGAATAAGGTATCATTAAATTATTGTTGCATGGGGAAGTCATGTATTACAAATGTCAGTGAGTACAGAATATAAAATGGACTTGAGAAAAATAAATACACTTCCCACAGGAGACTCACTGCATATTTCACTGGATTATTTAATTCATTCAAATAGATTTCTACTTGATGGGCTAGAATTTCTTGGTAACCCATTCTATTTATGTTTATTATATTAAGTTTGCTAGTTGAAAAATATATAAAAAGCATTAAAGGGTCTATTTTGGAAAAGTCACCTGATTCTCCTTTGTATTAAAATGAGATGTTTTAAATGTTTTGAACATTTAAAAAATAAGATATGTCAAACTTTAATTTTTGTTGTTGGACCTAAAATTAGAAAAAGGAGTGATTAGATTTATATAACTTTAATGTAATTTTTTAATATTAGAAGTCTCATAATCATAAAAATTAAACTATTTTTAAAAATGAAGGATTCATATAAATGATAAATGAGTATATGTCGAATATATAGATATACATACATATGTGTGTGTGTGTGTGTAACTGCATGTACTTTCCACTGATGATTTTTAATGACTTAAAACACAATACTGTTTCACTAAATTGAGAATGTTTTTAATTGAGTAGATTCATCCAATCAGCTAAACATTTTCCTTCCATACAAATAAAAAAAGAAAATCAATAGCCAGTTGATTTTTTTCCAGGCTGAGGTGAATTGGCTGAATTGACTAATTCTGAGAGAGTGGGTAGTTCATAAAGTCACATCCCAAGAGTCTAAAGTTTCCTTGGCATCCAGCTTAGTGCTGTGTAGACAGCACATGTCTTTTTTACACGTCTAAAACATACTTTTCAGTAACTTAGCTTCCTATTTCACCACAGTACCCAACGTAGGTTAGGGGCCAGGTGCCTTGTGAACTGTAGTCAAAGTCCCAATCAGCTGAGCACACACAGTGTATAAACCTGTCGGAGGAGATAACGGATGCCATGACAGATGCTGCGCAGCAAGGAAAATCGAAGAGGCTGTCATTCAGCCTGACAAAAGAAAGGGAGGGAAAGTAGGACTGACTGCTCTGAGCAGAGAAGACAGGTGGTCTAGCCGAAGAGGAGAGCAACAATGATTCTGGAGGAAGTCAGTGGCTGGCTGCTCTGTGGCATCCTCGTATGTACGTGTAATCAATTTGCCAGAGGAAAATGCTTGAGAAAGCAAAGAAATAAAAGTCACAATTCCTTTTTTCCTTATCTTACATCACTTATTTTGTAACTTGGATAAAATGAATGTTTAAAGTGGAAAGCCGGTGGAAGACTATTCTCTAAGTACCAGTATCTGCTATAGTATCTTACCTGTGATGAAAAAAGAATTTTATGTACAAGGACCATACTCTCATTGGTTGGCTATTAGGTCACAGAATTTCTAGGCTGGGTTTTATGAAATTAAGTGGACTTTAAGACTGAAGAAACTAAACACCTTGGTACATGAAGATTTCAGAACTAATTAATTTATTATAAATCTCACAGTCAATGCCTCAATCAAGTGGAGGGGGGGGGAATGTCCACAAAGCTGAAACAGAAACATGTGGAAATGTCCACAGTATAGTAAGCTTGAAGGGAGTCAGCCATTCCAATTGGTAAGGCCAGAAGGAGTATAGAAGCCAAATCAGCTTATGGCAGAAAGTTCAAGTACCAATTAAGATAAGGCCTAATAGAACCTATTTGTCAGCTACTAAGTGACTCTGCAGACGTGGAAAGTCTATTTGCTACAGAGGATTATTCATGGTTTTAACTATACTTGAGAATTTTAAATATTTTCAGATTTGAGCTGAACGGAAGTGTGAGAGGTCAGAGGGGAAAGATTATTGTCATTAAAATATATATTTAATGAATTATCTAGGCCTTTGATTTTTCACTTCCACGTTTTTGGCTTTTCTTCTGCTTTAAGATTCAGTTTTTTATAAATGTAATCTTTCTTGCTCATTTACCCTAATGTATGGGAGCAGTGGCATTAATGTAACCAGATAAAAACAATCCAAAAATATTTGACTTTGATATACATTATATACTATATTTAGAAAATTTGCCTGATTATTTTTGTGCACATGTACTGCATGTCCATAGCAAAAATTTTTATTTCATATTATGTTTTGTTTCCATCTTTCTATATATGTATAATTAGCTAAGCCTTAAAAAATTAAAAAAAAAAAAA
>RJWJ010027189.1:0-22402 GCA_004363605.1 Indri indri
AAAAATCAAACTTTGCTGCTCCCAAGCTCAAATATCACCTTCTATGTGAAGCCTTCTGTAACTCACATCCCAACACTCTATGCTTTATTGAATATATTACAGCACTAATCACATGAAATTGTAGTAAGTTCTTGGCCTACCCCAAGTCTTGAGGGCAGGGTCTAAATATAATTTGCCTCAGTAGCACAGTGTCTAACAAATAACAAATGCTAAATACGTGGTTGCCGAACGTTATTCACACTACAGAATAGATGCTGCCAACATTCTGTCCATGAACCAATAACATATGTCCCAGCTACCACAGCATATCCAATGTCTTCAAGGATTTTATTTCCTCCAAGAGAAAGCCAGATGTATCTACTCCTTATCAACACAGAGTGTAACAATTTGGAAGTCCCCAGTCAGACCCTAAAACCAGAAGCTGATCATGTTAGTAGGACACCCAGTAACCCCTATCACAGCACATTCTTCAGTCAAAGGAAATGAAAGTATACAAATACTGGCCTGAGTAGCCAATTTTCCTACAGCTGAACTGACTACACTCAACACAACTAACGTGGCTAAAAGTAATAAAAATGGCTATTTTAATAAGCGCTAGTAACTACTCAGCAATATGTAATTGCTTTAGCACTTTTTTCCTCATTTAACCTTCACACCAATTTTATGAAGTCGGCATTATCATCCCCGTATCACAGGCGTGGCAACTGAGGTATAGAAGCAAGGTCAAGCACTGGCAGAACCAGGACTGAAACCAGGCAGTCTGAGGGCAGAGTCATGCTTTTAAACACTGCAGTAAGTTCAATATTCTCCATATGTCCATTAAATTGCATTAAAAGATTACTTATTGAAAATGGTGATGTAAGCCAGGCACAGTGGCATGCACCCGAAGTCCCAGCTATTTGGGAGACTGAGGTAGGATGACCACTTGAGCCCAGGAGTCCGAGGCTGCAGTGTGCTATTGATCGAGCATGAGAATAGCTACTGCACTCCAGCCTGGGCAACATAGTGAGACCCTGTCTTAAAAGAAAAATGATGATATAAAGGTATTTTTACACCCTTCCTTTAAAACTCACTGAAAATTTATAAAGCGACTTTAGAAAAGAGGGGGAAAACTCCATATTTAGTGAAAGTAAAAATAGTCACAAACTCAAATTGCCAATCAAAATGCACCTGTTAATTAATGTGAAATCTGGGAAGCCACTGGAAGCTGACACACACCTCCCCAGACCTTGAGCAAAACGCAGAATTTCCTAAAAGCAAAAATCACGGTTATACAAGGCCTCTATCTAATGACCGTCTGATTAGAACAGACATCCAGCATGATCAAGTGAATACAGATCAGTATCTCAGAAAGCAGAGAAAGTGGTGCTAAAGGAGCAAACACACAGGAATAGCACTTGATAGAGGCCAACTCCTTCCTCTACTGGAAGTGGCAGAAGAGGAAGGAAGACAGAAGCTCTTGTCTTAAGGGGCTCTGCTATACAACAGAAACAGAGGGGAGACTCTGGAAATGACATCTTTATTTAGACAGTATTTGAAATAACAAACTCAAATCAAAGATTTGGAGTCATCCAGCTCATACCCAAACCACTGATGCCCCTGCTCACACTGTACTTTGGCAAACACCAGCCCCACTTAAAGACAGGCAATAATCAGGAGCGGCCACAGGGGAACTGTGCATAAACGTGGCAAATACCGAAAGCCAGAGAGAAATGAAGTAAAAGGCCAGTGAAGAACAAACATCACAGGAGGACTTACCAAGCAAACAGATGAAGAATTTAGACAAATAATTCCTCGTAGATTCAATAAATTCATAACAATTACAGACAAAAGGATCTTTCTTTTAAAAATAAAAGTTCAAAGAAGAGGTACAAGTATAGGTTCGGGAAGAAGTACGAGGGTTCAAATGATAAAACAGAAGATAATTAAAAGAGATGGAAATAAAATGACAAAGCTATGAAATACTACAGAGATGAAAAGCCACTTTGGGAACAAAAAAATAATGAAGAATTTAACTGAAAACATAGTAAGAAAAAATGTTCAATGGGAAAGCACATTAAGTGAAATTAAAAAGTGAAAGATGAAGACCACTGATAGGGAAAAATCAGGGAGAAACATATTTTCAGGGTTACTAAAGAAAAGAACAAAACAAATAGTATACTTTACATATAATTTTAAAACCTCTTGACAAAAACAGACTTTGCTCAGGGTTTAAGGGCAAGATCCAAGAAAAACTGATAGAGAAAGATAAAATCAAGACATGACTGATAAAGTTACTGAACTTCTAGGTTAAAAAACAAACATTCATGGACATCCTGTGCAAAAAAGCAAAACAAAAACAAGTGAAGAGATCGGTTTGCTTCGGCCTTCACGTTGACACCAAAGGCCAAACAGAAAAGCCACGTTCCGTATGTCTGAGAGAAGTAATAATTAAAACTAAGGAGCTTTGATAATAATGGTTAACAATCAGAAAATAAATGTTAATAACCTTAATTTTAAAAGAATAGTAAAACAAAAAGAAAGAAAAGAGACTTAGAAGGAAATGTCATTAATCTTCCCATCTTTCCCAGCAAAAAAATCAAAGGATGCTGTTTAAATTCAGGCATTTAAAAAAACAGAATTATTAGAACTCAAAGTTTGTCTTTTTTTCTTAGCTATTAAGTAATAACATAACATCGCTTTGGTAAAAGGACATTCATATCAATAAATTCCTTCAATTTTGATTTTTTCCATTACATTGGAAGCAAACTGAAAAAATAACATTCTTCATGAGAAATAAAAAGTACAAATATGATCCTATTTTTGTGGAAATGCAAAGTATAAATATGATCCTATTTTCTTAAAACCATTTCTATTTACTGATGTGTACACACACAGATGATGTAAATAATGTTCACCAAATGTTAATATTAACAGAAGGTGTGAGGCAGGGAGGTGATGGAATGTTTGCATGCTTTAATGTTTTTTAACATGAACGATGCATCATCTTTTCAAATAATAAAGCTATGGTTCTACTTCAGTAATTCCATAATCTTTCTCAAATCCCTGTGTATCATTTTATTCCCAATTCCTAGACAAGAGAAATGAGATACACAAAAATGAAGTGACTTGACAGAGAATGACCTAATTCAGAATGATATTTTAATAAATATTGTGATGTACCTACCAGTTGGTATCATTATTAAATCTATTGATTTGGCTCAATAAAAGGAAGAACTTTTTAATATAATTATACATGCCTGGGAATAGGATGACTGCAACAAGAACTAGGCAATTCCAAGGAGTACTCAATGCTAAAGTAACCTACCAGGTCTTACTGACCATGGGCATACACTGTGGGTATGTTAGACTTCATGCTCTTTGAGGGCACCTCCAATTCTGAAAATGTTTGACTTTGCGAAGTCATACAATTTTGTAAATCTCTCTCATGCTACAAGAATAATAATACCACACACACTTTTCAGACTCTAAAGCTTTAAATCTTTTCCACAAATATGTCCTTTTTTCTTCCATACCCACAACAATTCTTCAAATAAGTAGGACAGGTGTTTTAGTTCCACTTTTCAAATGAAAAAGTTAAAATTCACAAAGGACTAGAAGGTACATGGTCCAAGATCATACAGACAATCGCTGACCCAAGACCTGTCTTTTTTGATTCCACTTTTATTGGCCAGGTAGCTATGCTACATATAATTTAGTATTAACTATTACTATTATAATTATAGTATTAATGTGTTAACAACACATTTCATTTACACAAATGGTGACTTTCTGAGCACCCACGGCTACTTAGTTCAAAGTCGAAGAACAGTCGGATCGCTCTTACAATCCTTCTACCCTGTGTGAAAGAGCCTTCGAACTTCATGGCAAAGAACTTTAATGTAACCACACTATACATTCATCACTATGAAACAAACTCTTTTTTTTTGTATAGAGTGAAATCATTCTCAGAAAGGCTTGCTATTATCCTCTTGGTTCCCAAATGCATAAAGTAAAAGTCACCCCACTGCCAGTGCTGGACGGTTTAAGCAGTTGTTCATCAGAGGTAGCCAAGAGAGCACAAGTTTTAACGTGAACTCTCACAAGAATGTATATGCGCGTGTATGTTTTGAACACCTGCTCTAAGCCAGCTGCCGAGAGGCACTAGGTAAACATACTGAAATGGGTGGCTGGTTGCAGGTAGAGGTGACAAAGCAAAGGCGCCAGGTCCACACATAACCCACCATACTCACAGTGAGGGCAACTGCTGAAATACATTAGAGTGTACATCCACCAGATTTTACGCTGATGTTTGTGGGCAGGAAATAATGGATAACTGGGATCTTCATAAAATTTGTGTGATGTTTTCTAATGGCAGATGGTAAAGAGACAAATCCAAGTGCAATAAAATTAAGTGAAGAACTTAAAAATCAAGTAAAGAAAATCTTAATGCAAATATTTTTTTTTTAAGAAAGGGGCAGATGAAGACTGCTCTTGGAAGTAAAACTCTTACCATGGACACAAAAGAAAATTTTATAAATCCCAAGTAGACCATTTAAATTTGAGAACCTAAGCAGAAAGACACAGCATGATACTCTGTGGCTCTTGGCAAGATTTTGTCACCACTGGCAAACTGGAAATACACAAAACAGTTTTAAAAGCCATATTCAAAATTTCTTTTCAACTATGTAGACAATGGCAATGTTGCTTCCACTGCTGGCATTTTCTAAACTTCATCTTAATATTGACCTCGTCGATGTATTGAAATATAAAAAAGATAACTGTTCAAACTCTGCAATTTTCTCCCTGAATCGGACTTTGTTAAAACAAACGGCCCTAACAGGCTTAAAAACAAGCATCAACGTATTCTTTCTTCTAAGGCATCTATAACTGAAAATATGGATGGAAAATATTGAAAAAAAGCAATGAGAAAAAAAACTCAATGGGACAAACACATTAAGTGAATTACTCAATGCTTTTTCCTCTTTAAAGACTTTTTATCTCATGAATTATGAGCTATAAGGCACAATCATTTAGAATGAAAGCATATTACAGCTACTCACGATAATATTGTGAGAGTTTATCCTCAGGATAAATTGTAACACAATAATTCTCTTTGCCATCATCCATCCTTCAGTTGTCATAACAAAATTACTTACAGAACAATCACACTGCCAAAATTTATAAACTTACAAAGCTAACGTTGATCCATTCCACCATAAAAATTTAATGACAATTTAACCAAAAAATAAAGTAACACAATCTCGACATCATACATAAGGAAAGGGGTAAATCATTTTGCATGACAACAAGTGAGGAGCATCTCCATGTTTATAAAGAGGCAAGAAAATTTAAATTCACTGCCTTGGCCCCACTAGTCTTAAGGAGTACATAAAAAATTTTGTTAACTTTATCATATAAACAGAATTATCAATGGTGTGCTGGAGCTAGCTCATCCCTAGCTCATGAGCACCGATGATTAAATTTAAGCAATTTGCAAGCCAATTGGTAAACCACTGAAACCAGCCATTGTGAGAGTATTTACATCACGGAAATTGACAAACTCTACCAATCAGGCCTTTTCTCTCTCCCCTTTCTCCAGAGACTCAGTTCACTCACACACCACTGATCAACGTACAAATAAGTACACAGTACAATTAATCTTCACAAAGTAAACGCATCTACACCGAGGTCAGCAAAAAGAACATTACTGATACTCCCAGAAATCTCCCTCATATTGTCTCTGAATCAATGCTGCCTCTACAGGGCTGAAAACTTTTCAGACACAAATACTAGAAAGGAGTAATTTTAGCAATGAGAATGGAAGGAGGCAATTTTAAGTGGAAGAATAACCTGCAAAATCATTTGTAAGTAACTGTGAAAGTGGGCTAGCAGAAAAAGGCATGGCATCATGTGCGTTTATTTGAAAACAACCAGACTAATAGGAAAAGGAAAATATGAGATTGTATGTGCTGTGCAGCTACATAAGGAATTATGAGGCACATGCCTCTGCAGCAGACCTATTCGGTGTAAAAACCTTATTTATGAAATGGAGATGCTTTAGCATATCGCAATTTTCTTAGTATTGCCTATGATTTTTATATTACAACCAGTAGGTAGTAGAAGAAAATTTCAAATAACTACCACAAATAAAGTGATGCCCAGCATTTGATTACTATTGAACTTCACAGGTTTCCCCCTGCCCCTTTAATTCATACTGTACTTATCTGTCAGAAACCAGTGTTAAAGCCTCTCACAATGATCCTGCTTCTCCGAGGAAAGCAGAGACTGCAGGGCAAAGAGGACCGCATTTGACAGCAATTATGCACCACACATTGCTGGTATTGCGATTATGCTTATAGGAACTGATGTATATTAAACAAAATCTGGATTCTTTTTCGGTACCAGTGATCAGTTGCATGAAGTGGTTTTCCGTTTTTTTAATATTCATCTGAAAGTTGATTCTTAAAATACCAGCTTAAGTTCTGGAAAAGAATGATAGCTAAGCTTGTGAAAAACAAAAAATGAGTTGCTTCCTTATAAATTTCTTTGTATTTAAGAGGTTAAAAAGTTACATTTTAAAAATATTAATAGATATGTGTATATAAGTATTGACCTGTCTGTCTCATATTCAGATAAGGAAGTGCTATAATGAGAATAAACTGCCCAAAAGTTATGTTCAAAGCAGCATTTTCTATGCAACTATACAGTCCAAACAACCGACCTTTATTGTTTTTCTCTTCATATGGACATTCATTCATCCATTTGTTCTTAGAGTCACATTGATCCTGCAAGAAAAGCACACACGCAAAAAAAAAATATGAGAAAAAGTTCTCCAAATTGATATTATTCCTCCATTAAGGGGAAAAAAAGAAAACACACATCTTAATTCTATAGTTCTTCAAGGTCTTGAATAGTGGAGTGACATGATAAAAATAATACCCGAGAGTTTTCTCTTTAGTTATCTGTTGCTGGCTTGCTCTTTAGCAGCCATGAAAGGGTCAAATAGAGAAATGAGGGAGCAGAGGCAGAAACACAAGCTCTGACGCTATGACAAGATCCTGGGCACACGATAATGAAGACCTAGACAAAGATAAGGAAGGAAGGGAGGGAGATGATAAAAAGAAAGGATGCAAGGGAGAGAGAAGACTGAGGAGAAAATGGCAAAAATTGGTTTATAAGTGAATTTACTATATAAAAGAGAAATCTCAAATATCCGAACTGGAGCATTTGGCTCCATGATTCTCAGCATCTAAGAGATTTTAAAGTAATGTTGTTTTACTAAGGCAATGATAATGTTTTTCTTTTTATAGTCGATACAAATGTGCAGAATAACACAAATAATTTTTGATGGCTCCATATTGGCCAATACCCAAGTAACTTAAAAAAAAATGATCTAAGTTAATATATGTCCCTTCTTAAAAATTAAGCAAATGTAAATAAGTAAATATTTATGTGGTCTATAAAAGGTCCCTAATCTCCGGGACCATCTGGATCTTACCAAATAAATTACAATATTAGTGGCTTGGAGAGTTCTGGTTGCAAAAGACCATTTGCCCCATTTGGATATATCTTGCAAGTCTTCCTATTTATTCTCTTTCAGCATTATGTTACTTGCTTCAGAATTTCCATTTCATGAGGCAAATTTTCTTTGGCACTCAGTTGAGCCAGCTTATTAGACACAGTCGACTTTATTTTTCGTTTGGAATTACACTCAAGAAGGGCCACGCCTTGGAGTTCTCAGCAGCACCCATCCTGTGCCAACGTCTATGTACTTTAGCGTTGGGCTTGGTTTCCTGTGTGTGTGTTTCCATACATTTGAACAGAAAAAGAACTCACTCACTCAAAAGGCCCTCAATGAAATATAGCAGAGTTCACAAGTTCCACCGGCTTGAGCTGTGAAGGGAACTGGCCTTTAATTTTATTTCAGTTTTAAATGTATGTCTCTATGTCTCTTGCGTCTCCAAACACATCCCCTAACATGTACTACAGCTTTTACTAATACTAGACATGACACTAGAAAAGCAATGCAATATTTTAATATTATAGTGGCAGATAAGAAATATTATCTTGAAATTCAGAGTATAATTCTTCTATTTAACATAATGAAACCATAATGCAGTACTCTTTGAAATACTTACGAAGTTATCTAAGACACCATGTTCTCATCCAACACATCTTGTTGTTTCTAGTCTCCAAAATATATCTAACCCAATCAGCTCCACCTTCTTAGCAGAATGTTCAAGGTACTTCAAAACTAGCTTCGATCTTTTATTCCAGCTCCCTAAATATTTCAAAATGTGCTTCTGTAATTTTTTTCATGTTTTAATATATCGTGAGCATTTTTCTCAAGATATTAAATTTATTAAAGTTTAATACAAAATTCTTAATACTCCATGGTAGGGATGCATCATCATTTACTGTGTAATTTTTGTCTAATAGTTTTTGATTTTCATTACCAATAACACAAACATTCTTCCTCGTAAGTCTTGCATGCGCCAGGGCCTCCGCTAGTCTGGATGATGCCTTCGTGCAACTAGAACGGAGGCCCCCTCTGGGCAGACACAGATAGACTCTAAACAGGAAGAACTCAGTATAGATTACAAGCACCTTTCACCCCTCAGCCAGGCAACCTCATCCTACACTACTGCACTTAGCTGCACCAACTTATATTCCTACCAGAAGAAGGGCCAACAGTGCCATTCTCATCTTTGTTTCCCAATACACAGAAGAGAGCCTAGAAAATTTTAGGAGACCAATAAACCTTTGTCAAATGATGAGTGAAATTAACAATGAGAAATGGAAGAAAATTCAAATAAAGAAAATTCCTCTTTTACATCAATTATGTGGGTATTCCTTACCCAAGTAACTTAGGCTTTCATAATATAACTTTTATCTCTAGGTACAGTCTGCAGACTAAAATAAACATTAAATTATGTGAACTACACATTTTATAGCAATTTTGGAATTAACAAAATACCCTAATGTTATCATTTGTTTTAAAAGTAGTTCTGTGAGTTGAGCACATGGACTATTTTAAGATCCACTTGATGATGATGAAACTGATCAGAGGTAAATTTTATATCCAAGGTAGTAAGTTAGAATGTCAAGGGCCTTATGAACACCTCCCTTAGTCCCAAACTTAGTGCAAGGGTCTCTGTGGTTTACCATACCATCTACCTTTGCAACCACCTACGATTTAAATATATATTTCTGTGTGTTTTAAAGCTGGGAGGGCTTGGTACAATAGCAATTTTTGCTTTCCATCCAATTCAAGCTCCTGAGTGTTCAAGATTTACCTCTTGCTCTTCAGTACCTAAGTAGCACAAATGAAGTAAGGAGAGGAGGACACAGTTTAGAGCTGAGATGACCTGTCCCTAATTTCACCTCTCATCTACTGGCTGTGTGACCTTAAACAACTCATTCAACCTTTCTGAGGCCCAATTTTCATCTCCACAGAAGCAGAAATAATATGGGATCTATCTACTCTGCCTACCCTAATTGAATAATGTCTATATAGCAATCTGTAAAACCTTAAGTGTCATACATGCAAAAATTATCAGTCTTTAATCAACAGCCTAGAAGGAGGGGAAAAAAAAAAAAAAGATTTCCCTAAATGTAGGCCACACGACAGAACAGATGAATCTCTAATTTTATTCATGCTAAAGGGCCTTTTGGTTGCTCCCCACATCCCTGTAACCAAGTTGTGATATAAAATAGGAAAATGGCACATTTCCAGTAACAGTTAATAGCTCATCAATTTCTGAATTAAATTTACTTAGCTCTGCCAAATAGGTTTCTGAAATTATCCAGTAAATCTTCCCAAAGCACAGAAGTTTTCAAGGCCAGTTTCCTCAATGAAAGAACTCACATAGGATTTTGGTACTCACTTTCCTGGCTTCAAAAATGATTCTCGATTCACTTATTTTAATATGAAAAACATGAGAAATGAGAGAAGGCATAAAATATTACATTTTGGAAAGAATTTTAGACCTTCTTTTAAAATTTTTTATTTTTAATTATGATTGGTACCAACAATAGTAGTATATCTTTATAGGGCACATGTGATATTTTGATATAGGAATAAAACTGTGAATTAATCAAATCAGGGTAACTGGGGTATCCATCACCTTAGGCATTTATCATTTCTTTGTGTTAGGAACATTCCAATTCCACTCTTGTTGTTATTTTAAAGTACATCCCAACTTATTGTTTAGATTTATTTTTAAACAAAAATACTGCTGCCTGGAACCATGGGACAACCTAGAGAAATTCCAGTTACACCTGTTTCACTTTAGTAGTTGCAAGCAATCAAGAATGATTTTCTAAATTCTTTGCTTCCTCACTCTTTTTACCTCTCTTAAAATGTCCACACATGATCACCCAGCTTCCTTTAGAATTTACAGACAGTACACCCTGGACAACAGAAATAACCTTGGCCATAATGAAAGTGAATGCTATCCACTTTAACAAGTAAGGAATTACTGTGGAATAATTACCTCCGAGTACAGGCATTTCATGACACCACAGTACCAGACTGCTTGCTCCTCACCACATCGTAAATGATCTCTTACGTTCTCAATCTTTAAAGGTTAGCGTTCAATACATTTCAAATACTCAGGACCCATAAGTACACTTGTTGCTGGTTCCTCTGGGAATCCTTTATGTATCTTTAATAGAGATGGAGAAACATGTTTTAAATGTGTTTACAGACATTTGATTAGTTAGGGCATTCTACTCTCCGCCCAAAGGTAATTTAGTTGCTCTGTTTCAAGTAAATTGAATTCTGGTCCCGGTATAGCAATCCCATTTGGAATTCTGTCTTCTAGATTCGGGTTTACAAATCACTGCTTCATTAGCTATGATCTTGTGTTTTCCAGTAATGATTTTTTAAAAAATCAGGCAATAAAGGTTTATATACATATTCCATTCATTTGCCGTAACTTTTAAAGCAGATTAGGAACTTGACAGGCAGGCTTTGTAAGTGCAAGGCTGTGATATTACATAACGGGTCCGCGTTTGCCTTGCTCTGCGCATCAAGGTTCCTACTACGTAAGTTGCTTCTTTTTTCCCCCCTTCACTTAAAGTTATTTCTGTTTCATCTAACGCAGTGAGTTATCTTGGGAACTAAAAATATTTGAAGGTTAATCTAAATATTTCTGGAGATAAATGCAAATCTAAGTGCCACATTTTCATAGCTATTTTGACTTAAAATGAAAAGAGAAGCTAAAGACACAGAGAAAAGCGCTTGTTGCTAGGTGACAGGTGACACCTACTGTATCTCTTCTGAACTTGTGCAGCATGACACATCTTACTACCGAGAAAAGACACATGGATTTCCACTGGACGTCATTCTCTATAGAGAAGCAAACTAGTGTGTTCAGATATTTTTTTAAAAAGGCCATAGGCAGGTCAGCAAATCCTGTCTATATAAATAGAGATGCCTCTCACAAAAGGTCAGGATAATACTTTATTTTCCATTTCAGGCACATATGTTCCATAATCTAACTAAAGTCTACATATGAAATACATATAACTTTCATGATTCATGATTAAACATTAAATAGTGAAAATGGCACTTCAATTAGGGTAGAGTCCATAAAGAAAGCATTATTCTCCTAGTAAGTAATGCTAGTAAGTAATCCAGTTTCCACTGAACTTAATAACACAAGGCCATCGTAGTAAAGATCGGATGAGTTAAAAAAGGAAAGTACAAAAAACTTCAATGTAGCTTTTTTTAACATATTTTATCATTACACACCTACTTTCCAGCATTACATCCCTTCCTCCAGACAAAAACCCAGGCACGAAGTTCCACCCCCTCACTTTTGACTCATTAGGCAATCTAGGTGAAAATACAGAAAACTGAGGGACCCCACTATACCCAGAATTTCAGGATCTCACATGAATGAATGGCATGCTCCACTCCACATGAGAAAGGCTGCGAGCCATCATGGAAAAGATCCAGGCATGAAAGCCAGACAGAACGAACGTAAGCTTTAACGCTTGGGGGTAATATGACTTGGGGCAAATTGTTTGTATTTCATAGGCTCCCTTGTTCCTCATTTGTTAAACTGGTATCATAAAATCTCCCCCTTTGTAAAGCTTGAAATGTTGAAAAAGAGAACGTATATAGTACGCATACCAGCATGTCTAGTACACGCTAAGTATTCAACAAATGTCATCCCTGCCCCCTACATTTATAGCCAAATGGCCAAACTTCTCTTTCCACTTAAACTTTCCTGACAACTAGGAAAGTTGACCTAGACAAAGTTACACTCCTTGAATATCACCTTCTACCATGATTTTGTGTTTTTTTATAGGAAGGCTGTGGGGATACACAGGAAGAGAATCTCCACCCTAGGATCTCACAGTAGAGTGTTTATAGTTCATGCAATAAGAGAATTCAAAGACGCAACAGCTAAGGGAAATAGGAGAAAGGGAATTCAAAGGTCACTAATAACCCATATTCAATAATGATCCCTTGGAACTCAGTTGCATATAAGCCAATTCGAATTCTCCATTTATAAAACTGTTCTTTCCTATTTCCAATGTATGTTTCCCTGAAATTATGCTTCCACCCAGGAATTCTTCACTACTTTTTTTTAAAAAAGAAAAGCACGTAATACTATAGAAAAAACAATTTAAGAATCAAGGTCCCGCCTGGAGAAGGTATGCCCTGAAGCTTGAGCAGTCAATTAAGAACAGAGTTCACAGCATAAACAGCCCATTTTCAGAGGTAGGAAGTAAAGCAAAAGCACACTGACATGGAAATTACTCTTTTAATCTGTTTTTCGCTTCCATTCCATTACACCCCACCATTCTATGCACCCAGATAACAAATAAACCTTTAAAAGAAAGTAACCGTAGAAAATGAATTAAGCATTTTGTTTACATATATTGTACTCAATATAATGGTTTGAAAGTAATTTACGCTACACTCAGATTCAAGTGTAATTGCCCTTTTATTAGGACTGCATAGTCAAAAATCTGATTTGTACCACAAAGGATTGACAAGATGATTAAATTTTGTCTTTATTGGTCTAATTTACGTGATTTAGATGGTAACAAAATATAAACATGTGCCATTCATACTTGCACATAGTACATAAGTACTATCACATGCATTAACTACATTCTGCCAAAAGTAACTTAGCCACACACAAGTTTGCATTGATAGATGACGAACACTCACATTCTTCTCTTAATCCTATCTTTCAGGATGTGTTTTTAACCATCATGCTAATAACCGCTAAGATTTTAACATCTTTAAGAGGCTGGCGGGAGGCAGGGAAGAATAGTGTATCTATGTAGTAACATCCAGTTCACCTCCCAGAACTATATGTAAGTAAAACGTGATTGTGTGATTTATACATAGAAAACCAAACTAAAAACTCTGAAAATAAAATCATAAACACATACTTTGTGTCAGTTAAAAATGCGTAGTCCCTATAGCCTATGAATTTCTCCACTACTTCGATGAGTGTTGAACATAGCTAAGTACTATACGTTATGGAATAAATAGTTTAAAAAGTTTATATTATGAAAGATCTATGGCATATTCAAGAAAAATCAGTATGCGGTATACATATTTGGCTTTCCTATTAATTGTTGCCTTGTATGCTTAGCCTGCCAATGCAAAGCAAGATAAATCCCATTCGAATTCATAGTAAACAGTTTGCTTAGTGAATAAATTTATTTTCTAGTCCATCACAACAATAGTTGATTAAAATATGTTGCTCTTATCCACTTTTAAATTAATTCATGTGAAATAAAACAAATATTTATTAAGTTGCGGGGAAAACATTCCATCAAACTGTGAAACCTGAGTAGAAAAACAAATGGCACATGCTTAATTATGGCTGACATTTAAATGAAATTTGCATTCTCAAAATATTTTGCAATAATTAGAAAATATCAGATGAAGTATTTTAGGATATTTTATGTTCAATCTCTTCACACTTCTGAACCTAAAGAAGTTAAACAAAGGCAGATTTTACAATATAATTTGAAAGATGTATCAAAGAACTTCATAGATTCGTCTTACTGATTTTTAGACATAATGGTACAGAAACAAGAGGATTTATTTGATATTTTTAATGCTTATCTTATGGGTTGCTGAGTGCCTTACTGAGCAATAGTTTTGACTGGCTGAACTCATCAATCCAGTTTGTGTATTTGCACATCATCATCTTTGCTCCGTGTAGCTCATAATCTGGTCTACAACATACAGCTAGCTGTCATAATACATACATAATCAATTAGTATTTCTCAATGATGAGCAAATTAGTAGACTGTCAAATGGATTGTTTATAACCATATGGTTCTCTCACTACTAAATAATCCAAAAGAGTCAAAATAATATTTGTTGAGAATGACAAATGATTTATTAAGTTGGCTCTTGTTTCTAAGAACAAAAAAGACCTCTTTAAAAATGGAAAAAATATTAAAATTGAAGAAGACCAATTTGAATATACTCCAAGCAATTGTTAGCAGGTAATGAAAGTCCATGATTTATAGTAGTGATATATATTATGTGGCAAATGTATTCTGTTATTAATTCACCCATGAATCACCTATATGCCAGGGAACTGAGGACATCAAGAATGCTATGCCGTGTTACCTGACTTATAGAAACTCACAGTCAATGAAGGTGAGACAAATATAAATAGGGAAAATAATTATAACTATAACATCTACCATCTTTTGAATGTCTACCATATGTTTAACATTTACTATGTGCTTTTACATATACTAAGCAATTAAATTCATGTACAAAGCACAGCTATTCCAGGTAACTAGGATTGATATCCACATTTTACGATAAAAATAACTGTGTTTGAAGTCAATATTCTTTATCCCATATCAAGATGTCATCCCTAATAACATCAAAGGAGCTCTGGTAAAGGAAAATAGTATAGTAAGAAGTTGAAGGAAATCAGAGAGGCTTCATAGTGGAGATGACACAAAGCTGAGTCTTGAAAAATAGGGGAAAAAAGGCATTTCAAGGAAAGGAGATGTATCGGGGATTAGAATTAAGTTGAAGTTTGAGAACAATCATACACATGTGTAAATATACATAATTTACAAAGAATGTATATGTACATATGCAAATGAGTATCCTATGAATTACATTTATATTAATACTAGACAGCCTATCTCACAGAAAGAAGGATTCTAATATAGAAAAGCCTGCAATATGAGAGAAGATTCATTTCAAGTAAGTAATAAAAACAGTTGCGAAAGTCTAACTTCTAGTGTCTTAAGTCCACATTTGTTTTACAATGTAAAGGGATTTATAGTATATATGCTAGATCAGGAACACTGAAATATAATTTAAACAAGATAATTCCACAAAAAATGATTTGTGCCTTTTTTCATGAATTATGTCACGTTCCATATGATTCCTGATATCTCTGACATCTGACTGCCACACATCAAATATTTCAAAATATTCAAATATGAATCAATGAAAATACGCTCATAGATGGTGTGCATGCACACGTACACACCAGAGTCAAGCATTGGTGAAAAGCTCTGACCAGAGATAAAATCCTGAAAAGTTACATAAATAAGTTTACCTGAAAAAAAAAAAATAACCTGAAACATTAAAATGATTTTAAAAAATAGTGTAGCAGTCAAGGAATGTCAAAAGCATTTTTCAAAAATAATCTCAAAACAAAAATTGCCCCATTGCAAACTTAAAAACATATTTGGAGACATAGGGAAACTATTAAGAAAATATTCATAAGTGAAATAACTTGATCAAATAATTATTAGAAGCAGGTTAAGCACTCACGGTATGCATGGTAAATATATATTTACATTTTAATTCAAGTACAGTATAATTCAAACAAAAAACCTGGTTTTAAAAAAATCTTTTAAATTCTCTAACTTGATTCCTAATGGTGGCTAAACAGAACTTGGGAGAATCAGGGAAGGAAAGCTGCTAGCCAAAGAACTGAAATTCAAATTGTTCAGAGTGGAAGAGTATCAATTTCCAATAATAAAAGTAGTAGTGGTGACACTGTTCCTGGCATCGGCAAATACTTAACATGAACTGTTCTAACTACTCTAATGTATATTAATTAACTTGCATTAGTCCTCACAACCTTTGAGGTAGGTGGAATTATTATTTTCATTTTCTAGATGTGGAAACACAGAAAAATTAAGTAACTTGCTTAATAAGCAGCAAAATCAAGACTTTAAAACCTGCAGTTTGGCTCTGGACTTCATGATTTTAGGAACTGTTATTTAAATGATGATTATTATAAATAATCTTGGTACGACCTCATCATGCAATACATAATAGCGTGGAATCATTACTTGTGGAAAATAGATAAGGAACCCAATTACAACAGGATAGTTTTGGTGTTTTCCCTGAAAAACAGATTAAAATAAGTATTTCTGAACTAAAGGCATAAACTCAGACACTTTTCCAATAAAGGAAAAGAAAAATATATTCCAAATCTGAGTGAGATCATTTGAAATCTTGCCCGATATTACATTAAAGCCAATATTTTAAAAGTTTCTTCCCTAAATAGAAATTAACTCTTTCTTTAAATATTTTTAAGTTTTTAGAGATTTTCAAAGATTTTAGAATTTTTATATAATTTCCTACATGAAACCTAAGATTAATGAATTTAATGAAAATCCTCCTTTCCCTTTCCTCACCAGTGATACTCAAACATGTGCACAGATACAAAAGGAATTTAACTTTTCACATCACGAATAAACTACGTTCTTTGATAATGTCTTCAATATCAAACAGTCAATTCTGAAAATACATTTCAAAGGAATATTTCTAACCTGTGCTTGAGTCTGCTACCCCAAAAGGCTATTAAAATACATAATTTTAACAAGCAAATTATCAGAATTTTAGCAAAATCCGTTTCCCTCAGCTCAGAGTGTTTAAATGCAACTAAATTACTAGATTCTTTTGATTCTGAAGGTACTAACATGAACATAATATTAAACTGTCTCAATATTAACAAAATAGTTTATATTTCATTTAAAAAGCTTCGTGCTTTCAAATAGTTAACTTCTTAAAATATATTAAAATTATAAAGAAATTAATCAGGAAATATAAAGTAACTATAAAATCCCTAATCGTATGTACTCATTAATTCTCTCATTTATATAATAAACATCCCTGCCTATGGCTGGGGATCCAGTGATGAAAAAGACCTCATTTAACATATATTTCAAAATTAAAAATGGCTGCCGGTGGCATGTTGCACTTTGGGAAAGCACTGCTAAATCTGGGAACAGTAGGTCCCAGGTATGTGGTTTGACACACACTTCATCTCTCCAACAAGCCAGGGTATGAAGGATGAAAATAACTACATTTCAGTTCAGGGGAACCAAGTAGATGACAACTTGCTAGTAATGAGGAATAGAGCTACAGAGTATGCACATGAATATGTCATTCAACTTTAATTTGAAAGGAACATCCAATCAGCATCTAAATGAACACAAGTGACACACAACAGCAGGGCACACACTATTTGGAGATCTTTGTAGATGAAAATCTTTGTCCAAAACACACTCGTTTCCCTCATCACAGAAGACTGATGGTTGCTAACCTCCATAATGGCATTTCTTTTACTTTACTCATAAGCTTCAAATTCCAATGGGCTCCAATCTTCAGGTTCATAAAATGCTTTATGATATATAGTCCTACTTCAGCTATTCTTTTTAAAGGCTTTTTATGAGGCTCTGGGCCTTTACTTTCTCTCACCATGCCTGGTTCTCATTCAGTACTCCTCTCTAGCATAGAAGTCTTCTTTCCTGCCTTAAAAATGTTCAGGTACTTAGAATATCAGTACTTAACTTTGGCTAGTTCTACTACTACGTGCAGCTGCAGAATAATATCTGCCCTCCTCAGACACATAATCACAACCTATTAACTTCGCTTTTACTCTCCTGACCATGGTTTCTTTTATCATTGATGTATATTTGGCATTATAGATAACATACCTCTGGACAATTCTCCTCCCTATTTCATTGACTTCTCTGATTCTTATCTCCATTACTGTTAGATGTCTTTTAAATTAAGATTCTACCTCCCTACAAAGAGATGTCTTCCAAGACCCCTAATTTTTTTTTTTAATTTCAGAATATTACAGGGGTACAAATGCTTTGGTCACATAAATTGCCTTTGCACTACCCAAGTCACAGCTACAACCATGCCCATCCCCCAGACGGTGCGCACTGCACCCATTAGGTGTAAATGTACCCATCTCCTTCTCCCCACTCCCACCTGCCCGATCCCCAATGAATGTTACTTCCCTATGTGCATGTAAGTGTTGATCTATTAGTACCAATTTAATAGCGAGTACATGTGGTTGTTTTTCCATTCTTGTGATACTACACTTACAAGTATGGGCTCCAGCTCCATCCAGGATAATACAAGAGACACTAGTTCACCATTTTTTATGGCTGAATAGTGCTCTATGGTAAACATATACCACATTTTATTAACCCACTCATGGATTGATGGGCATTTGGGTTGTTTCTCAACTTTGCAATTCTGAATTGTGGGGCTATAAACATTCAAATGCAGATTTTAAGATGTGCTTTCTCTCTCTGATCTCCTAGGAAGTTCGACTATCAGTTTCAATTACTATTCCATAGATAACTCCCAAATGAACATCTTTGGGCATAATTTCACACTAAATCTCTAGCTTTTTCCCATACAATAATCCAACACACATGTGTCATCTTCTCACATGTCTGGAACTATCATAGACAAGGAGGTTTACAGCCAACATTGCTCCCCCACATAGACACAGCTTACCATCCAGTGGGGAAGACAGTCTCACTTCCAGAAACCCAAAACTGAAGTCATCATTTTTCCCTCAAAGAAAATCTTTTCCCCATTTCCCATTTTAGTCAGAAGCCGTCAACATCCAATTGCTGGAACCTTATCTTTGAGTCTATTTTAACACCCTTTTCTACCAACATCTAACAAAAATCCTGTTGTTTATTCCTTCCAAAAATTCCTCAGATTTACTTCTGCAATTTTCCTCCACCATCTCATCTCTTTTAGGCCCTCATTTAGCAAATATGAATAACTGTTAATCTGTTTCTAGTCTCTGCTCTTTCCAACACACAGGACAAACATACCAGGGTAATGTACTCCCAACCTCAAGGATTTACAATTTTTTTCCAATTACTCTCAATTTCTGTTGACTTTCACAGCCCTTCCAGAGAGGCAAGTGTCAAGCATTTTCTCTCCTTCCTCTGGGAGGGATTTTATCTGTTTCCAGCAAAATTTCTCCTGTATTGTCATCTCCTCACATAGCTGCAAAAGAGTGATGAATCTTTTTTTAGAAAAAATAACCTCAGAATCTAGAAATAGAAGAGAACTGCCTTTAAAAATCTACCTAAGCATCTCATTTTGTGGTGAAATATTGAAAGCCTTCCCAATGAAATCATGGAAAAAATAAATTTATCATTACCCCAATTGAGCTAGTGCTGGAGGTTCTAGCAAGAGCCATAAAGCATACGTAATTAAATAAACGTTATTAAAAAATAAAATAATTATTTATGGAAAACATGATTGCACAGCAGAAAATATAAAGAATCTAGAGTCACAATACTATAATTAACACATATTTAGCAAGGTCACTAATTTTTTAATGCAAGTACACAAAAATCAATACACCAGACAAAAAACAATTATAACAGAAATTTAAAAAGCCAAAAAAAGCATATTAAAGAATTCAACATCTAAAAATAAACTTAATAAAATATGTTCAAAACATCTACATTGAAAAAACAAAATACCAAGAAAAATTAAAGGAGTCCTAAATAAATGGACAGATATACCATGTTCATGGGTAGGAAAATTCAATATTAAAACGTAAATTATCCTCAAATTGATCTATAGATTCAATACAAACCCAATCAAAAGCCCAGGGCTATATATGTGTGTGTGCTGGAAAAATGATTCCAAAATTAAAATGGAAATGAGAGAAACCAAGAATAGCCAAAGCAGTCTTAAAGAAAAAGTACAACCTTGGGGGACTTACATTCTCCTCTATTAAGATCTATTATGAAGTTCTCATGACAAAGACATTTTGGAATTGATACACAAGTTTAGACGAACTGATGGATGAACTCACATAATTATGATTATGGTCACCTGGTTATGATAAAGGTACTACTGCCCTGCAATTAGGAAAAAATGGCCTTTTCAGTAAATGGTGCTCAGCCCACTGAGTATCTTATGAGGGAAACAGTGAATTTGGACCCCTACCTCACATTATACACAAAAATTTATTCCAGATGGATACATGAAATTTATTCCATCTGGTACATGAAAAAACATGGGTAAAATTCATAAATGCACGTGAAATTAAGTTAATCCAATTAGAGAAGTACACACACACAGCATGATTCCATACATATAAGATTCAAAAATGGACAAAACAAATGGTGATAGAAGTCAAAGTGGTGGTTATATTTGGAGAATGACAATGACCAGAAAGGGATATAAGAGGGCCTTATGGGATGGTAATACTTTAAATTTTTTATCTGGGTGGTAGTTACATGGATGAGTTCAAGTATGAAAATTTATTGATGCACACATTTATGATTTATGTAATTTTTGCATATTTTATTTCATTAAAACTAACCAAAAAAACCTTTTCTGTAAGAAAGAAATTGATAGGACCAATTCATAATTTTAAATCAGATTATCTAAATTATAGGATAATGTCCAGTAGATGCATGAATCACTCTGAACTTAGCTCACCACCAGGGGCCAATCAATTAATAAGAGAAGCCTATATGAGCCATTCTAGTTCAGAGAAGGACAAGCTACTTGAAACACATCTAGTACTCCAGCTCTCTGGAAAAATCCTTTGTATCTAGCTGTAGTTTTTAATGCAAACAAGTTATATGATACATTTTGTTTGGGGTTTCTGCCATTCTTAGCAATGTGATGAATTATTACAGATGACCACTAAACATTATTTGATTGACTGCTGAGATTCATGCCAAATTAGATGGCGAGAACAATCTGGCCATTCTTCCTTAATCACACTGCAATACTACCATTAATGGTATGTGCCAGCTGGCAAGTTAGTAAAACTTTCTGGGCCTCAGCTTCTTCATTTATGAAATTAAGGGGTTGAAGATCTTCAAGTCTCCTTTCATTTATAAAGTTGTGGACCCTGTGACTCCTACATTTTTAAAATGCCCATGTCTGCGAGACATATGTAATGAGCTGGAATAAATTAATATTGTTAGTGGAGTTTGAGTTCCAATCTGCATTGGTGAATTCATGAAATTTAACCAACCTTCTCCTGTTTAGTAGCTTCTAACCAGCTTTGTGCGGGAACAGAATGAATAATTATGAATATGTCAATCCCAACCAGCACTCTTCTTATCTTTACTAGATGTCACTCTACACAGAGATTCTTTGCAGATAAAAGTGGGGGCCATGGAGTGAACTATTTGTACTATACCCCAGTTGAGCCTGTGGACACAGCAGTAGCTGAATGATCCTCTGAAGGTGGCAAAGAACATACTCATGGCTTTGGGGAATTCTGAAGGTGAACAGACAGGATTTCTGTTCCAAGCACAGTTCAATAAAGCATTGCATTATAACAGAGTTTATCTGTGGCTGTAAATAATTTCTTTCCCTACTGTTTTACCACAGTCACTGGGAATGTTCAGAAATGCATTTGTCACTATTCTGAAAATTTAAAGGAGTATACTATTTACAATACTATCTCTGCAGTAAGAACACAATCCATAAATCAGGTATGTACCAGGCAGTGTGGTGAGTACTTTACACATTATCTTAAGTAATCCTCATGGTAACCTTGTGAAGAAAGGGTATTAACCTGCACTTTACAAGTGGAGAATCAGAGAGTTCAACTGCTGTCAAATGCATAGCTGGGATCTGAACTCGCTTTCGTGTGATCCCAAAGTCCACACTCTTTCCCTCATGCCATGGTACCTCTCCCTGGTACCTCTCTTCCGAGTTGTGAGCTAGGTTGAAGTGCCATGCCAGACTGTTGGAATGGATTAGAGGGGAACCACAAGAGAGAAGGAGATATAAAGTGGTAATTTTTAAAGAACTCCAGAAAGAGCATACTTGTAAATGACTGAGTTTTGCTAGTGTGCGTGATACTGTAAGAATAGAAAACAAATGTTGGGCCGGGCGCGGTGGCTCACACCTGTAATCCTAGCACTCTGGGAGGCCAAGGCGGGTGGATCGTCCTGAGCTCAGGAGTTCGAGACCAGCCTGAGCAAGAGCGAGACCCCGTCTCTACCAAAAATAGAAAGAAATTAATTGGACAGCTAAAAATATATATAGAAAAAAATTAGCCGGGCATGGTGGCGCATGCCTGTAGTCCCAGCTACTCGGGAGGCTGAGACAGTAGGATTGCTCAAGCCCAGGAGTTTG
>RJWJ010027190.1:0-22393 GCA_004363605.1 Indri indri
GTAGACAAGAACAATAGCTTAATCTTTTGAAGTGTTTTACTGAGGAAACCACCATGACTTTGCATGTTTTATTAATAGATTGTTTCTTTAGGTGCTTTGTTTTTCATTCCAAAGCTAAAGTAGGAGGCTAACATCCTCCTGTACTGGGTCGAATAGTGTCCCCTGCAACATTCATATTTACCTGGAATCTCAGGATGTGACCTTATTTGGAATAGGGTCTTTGCAGAGGTAATATGTCAAGTTAATTTGAGCTCATACTGGATTAGGGTGGCCCCTAATCCAATGACTGGAGTCCTTATGAGAAGAGGGAAATTTGGACACAGACACACAGAGAGGAGAATGCCATTTAACGGGAGGGCAGAGATCAGAATGATACGTCTACAAGCCAAGGAATGCCAGGGAATGCTGGCCCCCACCAGGAGCTAGGAAGAAGACAGGGAGGAAACTGCCCTAGAGCCCTCAGAGAGAGCACGGCCCTGCCAACACCTTGATTTGGACTTCTGACCCCTGGAACTGTGAGACAATAAATTTCTATTCTGGCTTAAAGCCACCCAGTTTGTGGTAACTTGTTACAGCACCCTAGAAAACAAATACAATGTCTTTTTATCTATTGTATTGGATCAGGTGAATAACAATCTTCTAGAGACTTCCTGGAGCACTCACTGTCCTTACTTTCAAAACTGACCCTTCAGAGTCTGCAGAGTGGAAAAAATGTTGGAGGTGAAACAGTAAGCTCAGTCCATCCAAATGAAATTTTGATTCAATGTGTATTTTATTACTCACTCCACAAAAGATGAATACTCTTGACTGGAATCTCTGAAAAGTTCTCAGTTGTCCAAAATAAGTGCCTTATCCTAAAACATGAAGAAGTGGGGCTGAAAATAATGCAGGGAGATTCCTCAGTCCCCCATCAGGGGACATCTGTATTAATTTTCTATTGATGCTATAATAAATAACCACAAATTTGGTGCCTTAAAACAATACCTATTTACCCTATCATGATTCTGTAGATCGGAGATCTGGTGGGCTCAGCTGGTTTCTCTGCTTAGAAATCAAGGGTCAGCGGGGCTGGGTTCCCTTCTGGAGACTTGAGGGGAGAAGCAGTGTCCAGGTTCACTCTGTTATTGGCAGAATTCAGTTCATGTGGTTGTAGGACTGGGGTCCTATGTTACTTGGTGGCTGTCAACCAGAAACCACCCAGAGCTTCTAGAGGCCTTTCTGCTGTCGTTGCACATAGCACCCTACGTGGGAGCACCAGCAACAGCAAGACAGATCCTTCCCACATTGCCCATCTCTGCCACTCACTTTCAGGGGCTCATGTGATTACATGGGCTCCACTCTGAGTCCAGGACAATCTCCCTATTTTAAATTCAGCTGATTAGTAATCTTAATTCCACCTGCAAAATCCCTTCACAGCAGTACCTAGATTCCTGTTTGATTGAATGACCAGAGGACAGGAATCTTGGGGGACATCTTTAGAATTCTGCCTACCACAATGTTGTATTAATAAAAGGACTCACTAAGGGAGGCTTCATAAACAGCACCACGAGGAGATTCTTGGCATGATGAGAGGCTGTGTTGTCTATCTTGTTGTGGTTGATCAGACGGCTGGGTCTGAATGTCCTTGGAAGTCCTGGGTTCCAGCAGAATTAATACCTATCACACCATCTAGTACCCCACAGCTTCCTGCTAAGCAATTCCAGGGCCTATCTCAGTTCTTTGGTGGCAATAAAGCTTCAAGTAATCTAACTTCCAGCTATAAAAATGAAATAAACTGGCCGGGCGCGGTGGTTCACGCCTGTAATCCTAGCACTCTGGGAGGCCGAGGCGGGCGGATCGTCCTGAGCTCAGGGGTTCGAGACCAGCCTGAGCAAGAGCGAGACCCCCGTCTCTACCAAAAATAGAAGGAAATTAATTGGACAGCTAAAAATGTATATAGAAAAAAAAAATTAGCTGGGCATGGTGGCACATGCCTGTAGTCCCAGCTACTCGGGAGGCTGAGACAGTAGGTTTGCTCGAGCCCAGGAGTTTGAGGTTGCTGTGAGCTAGGCTGACGCCACAGCACTCGCCCCAGGCAAGAGAGTGAGACTCTGTCTCAAAAAAAAAAAAAAAAATGAAATAAACTGAGCAAATAACTGAGCAAAAAGGGAGTTTAATTTTCTGCAAACCTAATATGATCTAGTTAGGTGGCATCTTCTCATTTCTGGATCACAAGAGCAAGTGCTCTGGGCATGGGTTTCCCTTCCCGTACAATAAGAACACATGCTAACGGTAATGAAAAGAGGCCTAGATGCTGAGGGAAGAAAAAACCTGATTCGTGTACTCAGGTTTGTTATTACTTAACTGCAATTACGCTTTCAAGAGAGTGTTGCTTTAAGAACCGCCCATTTAATTTCTCAGACTTTCAAAACCTTCTGGTAGAGTAATTGCCTGAGATAGAACACCTAGGAAGTGAATTGAAATGAAAAGCCTTCTACTGAGTGGCAAAAAGAAAGTATTAAATGCTTGATTAGAAGCCTCTGTCACTAATAGTGAATGCTCCTCTGTCACATCCTGTCTTCCCAGTCTGCCTTCTCTGTCATTGTGGAACATGCAAATTCCCTGTCTACACTAGAAACCCCAAAGTGGCTTTGAAATCCTGTTTTCCTTACTGGAAACAGGAGAGGCAACTGATTCGTTTGGTCTGTTGAGTGTTTTCTTACTGAAATACCTTCCTTAAAAGATTACTTTATAATGATCCAGCCCCATAGCATGTACAAACTTTGAGCCTGATATATCTGGGTTCTGCCACTTTCCACTATTATGACCTTAAGCAAGTCATAGAAACCCACTGAGCCTCAAATTTATCAACTCTGATATGGGAATAGTAACATTCATTTCTTAGGTAGTTCGGAGAATTAAAACACAAAAAATTATCTGACACATAGTAGATGCTTAAACATTCAATCTCTTTTCCCTATTCTCCTGTTTCCCTGTTGATGTTCTAATTAATCTCTGGTTTGTGCAAACAGGCATGATGCAAATAGATTATAGATCCTCTAAAACCAAGGACTGGACCAATGTAATTCCATAAGAAGATTCTTCGATTGATATTCAGGAGATTTAGGCCCAGGAATGCAAAAATGACCTTGATTAAGTCAATTGCCCTCTCTGCATTGCAATTTATGCAAGTATAAGAGGTTATTAAACCACATGGATTGCCTAGCTCTAAAACGTCATATTAACACCTATTTTTTTACCTCTTTAAAGACCCTACTGAGCAAGTGGTAAGCATTCAATTAGTGCTCACTGACTATTTGTTGAATGAAGGTGCTCAATAAGATAGCCTTAATGGCAGTAGCTACTGGATAGTAATGGGAACAAAGCCAAAGCAACCCCTTCTTAATTTTAACCAAATATTTCTATGAGGATTTGAAAACAAAACAAAATTTCCCCTTGCGATTGAAATATAGGAAACGTTGGCTAATGCTCAATTTCCTCATAAAGTGAATTTGGACATGGGCCAGTCTCTCCAGCTTTTTTTTGCTACCAGTAATAAGTTATTGATTTATTTCTCATTTGAGGGTTAGATGCTATTCATCATGGAGAATTACATGTGAAGACACAATGGTGAGTTCCTAAAAACAGTGAAACCTCAGGAGGTTCTTATAGACTGTGATCTCACATTAACTTCTGAGATGATGACTAGCAGGCCTGGTGCATTTTCTTGGGGTTATTTTTTATTGCATTTCAATTTACATGGAATTAAATGCTCATATTTTAAGTGTACATTTTGATGTGTCTTGACAATGTATACATTTTTATCACTACCACCCCAATCAAGATATGGAATACTTCTTTTCACCCCAGAAAGTTCCCAGTCCCCCACTATATTCACCCCTGCCCCAAAGGAAACCACTGTTCCAATTTCTATCACATTAGTTCAGTTTTTCCTGATCTAGAACTTCATATATATGAAATATACAATATGCACCCTTTTGTGTCTAGCTTCTTTTGCTCAATGTCGTGTTTTGAGATTTAACCATGTTGTGTAGATCAAGAGTCCATTCCTTTTCATTGCTGACTAGTAATCTATTGCATGAAAATATTACAACTTGTATATCCATTCAACTGTTGATGGACATTTGGTTGTTTTCAGTTTTAGGATTTTATGAATAAAGCTATTGTAAACATCCTTGCATTTTGTGGATATACTTTGTATTTCTCATCAGAAAATAATCAGAAGTGCAATTGCTGGGGCATACGGTAAGTGTATTGCCTATGCATTTTTGGTTTTTTATTCATGAGAGTGAAGATCACAAAACATTTTTCTTCTTTCAGCCTTCATCCCCAAGAAAAGTTCATATTAATCTCCAAGAAAAAACAACATGCATTTAGCACTTACTATATGCCAGGATAAGTTTTCTGCATGAGTTATCTCATTTAATCTTAAAAATATCCTATAATTATCACTATTTTCAAAGGTCCAAGGAGGATAATAAGGGAAGCTGCTGTTGAACTTGTGTAATAGAAATATTGTAGAAAATAATTCCAGAACCCGCATTCTCACTGTTCTTACCTATATTACTTCTTTTCTTTCACAAAGTCTTTTCTTTTCAGCAAGAACTACCAAGTCTTTAAAGCAAAATGAGGGCCTTCTCAACCAAGTGGAAATGAATGTTTCATCTCTTAGAGCCTCCAAACTGGAAGGCACCAAGGTCCACAAGAACCTGATCCCCAAAGTCGTTTACTCTCCCACCCTTTATAGTTAGGAAGTGAAAGAGGGCAGATATTTCAATAGGACACCCAATCTCTCTAACAAGAGTAAAATTTGAAATTAAAGAATCCTGTAGCTACAAATCAAGAGCATCTCTGTGGGATAGATTAGTAATTCACAATCTTTAGAATGCATCAAAATCACCTGGAGAACTTGTTAAAATACAGATTTCTGAATACCACCCCCAGAATTTCTAACTCAATACGTCCACAATGGAGTCTGAGATTTTGCATTTTTAACAAACTCCCAAGTAATATTGATACTACAGATTCTCAGACCATACTTTGTGTAGCATTGGGCCAGATTATCTTCGTCACTGAAATAAATCTCTGATGAGAAACTGAGTTTTAGTTAGAGAAAGTGACTGTGAAATTAAATAATTCAAACTTAAAGCTGTTGGAACTTTAAATTACTCTGAGCCTTGAGAGGAATGTGGCTATATAGCCTGAGTCATATGGCATGCAGCTGCAACTTCTGCCTTTTTTTCCTGTAAATAATTAGGAAGATCAAATGACCCCAGAAATAAGACACCCCCCCCTCAGATCAATACTCCTCCTCATGGAGTAATAAAGTAATCTTCCTTGGAATGTAGCAATCTGTAGCCAATCAACCCACTGTAATGTATGCACTGGTCTCATACGGAAAAATGTAATCCTGCTAAAATTTCTGTCTCTGCCTGAGTAAATGAAACCTTAACTACTCCACTTTGGAACATTGGCCCCATTCATTTGGAGTTGGTGTTTTCTGGGTGGCCATACTCAACCTTTGAGCTCAAATAAACTCTACATTTAATCATATTTTCTGAATATCATTATTTAAGGTTGACATGACTAAGAAGGTTATCCAGCCAATTAACAGTAGGCCTGCAGCTACAAGGTAATCACTGAAGTGTAGACTCTACATTATTCAGGTGTGGCTCATGCCTATAATCCCAAGACCTTTGAGAGGCCGAGACTGAAGGATCACTTGAGGCCAGGAGTTTGAAACCAGCCTGTGCAACATAGCAATACCCTGTCTCTACAAAAAAATAAGAAAAATTAGCCAGGTCTGGTGACACATGCCTATAGTCCCAGCTACTCAGGAGGCTAAGGTGGAAGGATTGTTTGAGCCCAGGAGTTCAAGGCTGCAGTGAGCTATGAGCACACCACTGCACTCCAGCCTGGGCAACAGAGCAAGACCCTCCTGTCTGAAAAAAAAAAACTATAAAGTTAAATGAGAATAATCTATATTTGCCTCCTCATTTTGAGATAGATAGATAATAGATTAGATAGATAGAGATATGATATGATACAATCTGAACTTTTAAAGGGAGCAAAATTTGTCTTGAGTAAAACTCACTATCTTGCTCTTACTTATATACTTTTACCAGAAAAGAGGGAATCTTCCAATGGGATTCAGCATTCTATGGGGCCACAAATTATTATTCCTCTCTGAATGACTTTTTCAGTGCTACATAGATCCGGCTTTTCATAGACCCTTAATCTGATTTCCAGACTGAGTGTTCAATTTCCTTACCAAAGCAAAAGTTTGGCTATTACTTGATTAATTTAACCTCATTCTTCTTTGTCTTCAGAACGAATCTAAATGTCTCAGCTGACAAACACTACTTTAGAAACATCCTGATTCTGATAAATGGTTTCCTTAAATGCCTTATAAGTATTATTAGCATAGAAGCTTGTTTGATTCCAAACTCCTGCTCCCCCGAGAGCCCTCAGGATGGGAACCTGAATCCAGAGTGGGAAGGTGGTAGTCCCCCCAGGCAGAGATTGAGATTAGTATGCACAACCTGTATTCATGACTCCTTAAATTTTCAAAGCCACTTTTTCCTTTTTTTTTTTTTTTAATTTTCAGCTTCCCAAAGGAGAGCTCAATTATTCACTGCTACAAAAATTGCCATTGACGATCTTGAAAATCCAGGCGAGAAAAAAAAGGTAATGATACCGACTGCTTAGCTGCTTAAATAGTCAGCTTTTTATTAATAGATATAATTGTTTTTCACACCTTATTAAATAACACGAAGAGCAGGAAAGAAACAGTATTATTGGTGATTTTTAATCAGGTTTCTATAAATCTCAGTCATGAAGTAATTATTCAAACAAATGAAGGAAGACAGCACAATCCATAACTACACTAAGTATCCATTAAAGAAATAGTATCTCATTTTAAGATGAAGTGCATAAGTAGTATACGATTCAAGTAAAGCATTGTTCTTTATACACTTTACCACTTCATCAAAAACGAATTACAATTAATTCTATTTAATGATTACATGTTATGTACAAAATAATGTACGATTATATTTCTAATATCTTTATCATTACAATGGATTATTGCTATTATTAATAATATTAACTATAACAATAGCTCATTTTATAAAGCACTTTTTCCATGCAAAGCATTTTGCAGCATTACTGAAGTTAGTTCACACAACTCTAGAGTTAGATAGTCTTTATTTCTTGTTGAAGAAATTGAAACTAAGAGGGCTTAGTTTAAACACCCATGTCAATCAGCTAATTAGTAGAATTAACTGGAAATCTAATTAATTAATTAACTGGGAATCAAATGCATGTTCGTCTGACTCTAAAACCCATGCTTCTTGCCTGTCCCACACTTCCACCAGCTATGGGATTCAAAGATAACACATTTAATATAATAAAGTTCAATGCTCAATAAGATGCCAGAGTTGTTTCTCTGGATATACCAGCCCAAGATGGCATTTGAGGGTAGGACAGCTTTGCATTCAGTGTTCCTACCTTCAATTTCCTATTTTCCTTTTTCATGCATGAATACTTGGTGCCTGTGGCCTATTGTGATGCATCTGGTTGACCAGTGTTCCTACTTCCATGCCCCAACTGCTGCTTCTCTAATTTTACTAGCAGAGAAAAGTTGGCCTTTTGCTTTGGCTAGGATAACTTACTCACCATTAAAATACCACCCCATCTCTTTCTCTCTTAACACTCTGCCAAGATAAATTTTTGTCCACAAGGATAATCCAATTCTCCCAGGACAGGGAAGGGGATGCACTAATTGGAGGAATTCGGTGAGTTCCACCTTATGCAAACATCTTTCTTAACAGTTCCTAAAATTAGTCTCTATTGCTTTATCTCTTCCCTTCCACAGTAAATTTTTCTGATTATTTCTCTAATATAGGGCTCTCCAGTATAGTGGAAAGAAGATGGCTTCTGGAGTCAGATAGATGCAGGTTACAATGTTGGTTCTACATTTCAACAGTTGTGACTACACCATTAACTTCTCTGAACCTCCAATTTTATGTCTGTAAACTGCTACAAAGGGATGTTTTGAGGATTTAAGGGGCAATTATATGTAAAAACCTGGTACATCAAAGATGCTCAAATAATTAACATTGATTCACTTCCTCCCTGCCTCGTCTGTGGATGTAATAAAAAAAAAAGGCACAAGTTTAACAGCAATATCTCAAAGTGCAGTAGGGGAGAGAGAGCTAGAAGCAAATCAATATAAAAATGGTCCTAAATAAGCCAGCAACTCATCTGCTTCTATTTATTTCCTTTATTCAAAAAATATTTATTGGGAGGCCAGGTACTCTGGGAGGCCAAAGCGGAAGGATCACTTTAAGCTCAGGAGTTCGAGACTAGCCTGAGCAAGAGCAAGACTCCGTCTCTATTAAAAATAGAAAATTAGCCAGGTGAGGTTGCTATGAGCTACGATGACGCTACTACACTCTACCTGGGCCGACAGAGCAAGACTCTGTCTCAGAAAAAAAAACAAAAAAACAAAAACAAAATACATTTATTGGTTGTCTACTATGCTTCAAGCACAAACGATGACAATGATCCACACATTTAAAGATCTATGGGAAGAGAGTTCCACAAGGTAAGAGCAGTAGGTGCAAAAGCCCAGAGACAGAAATCCTTGATAAATTCAGGGATCAGGAAGAAGATTAACAGTTGCAACGTGATGAATCTGGGGAGTAGTATGAAACAGCATTGAAACTAGGCAAATGCTAGACTGTGGGAAGTCTAATAAAGTCTCTTCTCTCACCCCGAACTGGTCATTTCCTTAAATCAACATGGGTTTACGTTTTGCAGAATTTCATGATATGAATCTTGCTTTACTTCTACAGGATCCTGCCCCCGTTGGCTATTTGTTACCATGGTGTCTTTTTTGCCCTATTGTTGCTACAGAGATTCTAACTTGAGTATGTATCATAAATAAAAAGTATAACCAAAACATTTTAGGCTTTCCAATGACCAAATCTGACAGGATTGCATAATGGTTAAAAGCACAGTTCTGGGGTAGAAGCAGCCAAGTTTAGGTCCTAAGGCATGCGTTTCCTTTGCAACATAAAGCAAGTCCATCACTTCTCTAATCCTGGCTCCTCTTCTATAAATAGAAACAGATGGTAGCTCTAAGAATTAAATTCTACTCCAGTGTACTTCTCACAGCACCTGACACATAAGGGCCCAATGCAAGATAGTTATTGATATTACTAATATGTGGTATCACTTTTCCTTTCAAAATAAATATCTCACTTGACTATTGCTCTCAAAAACCAGAAGGGATAAAAATAATCTTTATTTTTAAGATAAGTTTGTAACTACCAGCATGTTTACCTGTGATTTCTCCCAATTAGATAAAATTATGAGCTAATCAAAATTAAGCAGCAATGAGTTTCTCTATTGTCAGAGAGTCTCGTTTTATGGTAACAGGCATGATTTTAAAGAGAGTTGTGCAGTTATGTTCAGCAACACGACATCAGGTTGGAATACCTCTCGTACATTCATTGATTCCTTCCTTCATTTACATATGCACTAAGCACCTATTATGTGCTAGACCCTATGTTAGGCACTGGGTATAATATGGAGAAGGATACATCATACTTCTTACCGTTAAGATACTCAACAGTCTAGCAGGTTCAAGAGATAGTTAAATAAACACTTCTATTAAATTAGTTAGGATACGAACAAGCACAAAATGCCAAGAGAAGCATTCTAGAAGTGAGGATGGAGGTTGGGACATTGTACATCACACTGAGCCTTGGGAAGGCCTTCCTGGAGGAAGTCACACAGGGACCAAATTAAAGTGTAATTAAGAACATGTAAGATAATGAAAGGAGAATGTGTATTCTGGGCAGACCTGGTTAGAGACCTGGTTTGTGAATGACTAGTGATCAAAGAACGATTGGATTATGGAGTTGTACTCAGACGGCTACTCATGAATATAGGACTCAGAGGGGCATCAGAGGAACAGGTTTATAACTGAGAGATAAGAATTCCCGTGGAGGCATGATCTTTTCAACTCAGAATAAGGCCCAGCAACCGGAGAGCTTCATGTACTACCTGTACAAAGACCAGCCAATCAGAAAACTTCCAGAGAATCCAGCAATGGGGACCATCCTGGCTCCTATCATGCTTAATCTCTCCTTTTTTATTTTGGAGGCTCCTAATTTGAAGGCTATCTCCTTTCCATTTCATCCAAATGTGAAGCAGAACTGAAACACCGGGAAGCCACATTCTCTGGTCTTGTTTCTCTGTTTCCTGCTGGGTTCCCAGTGGATTTAAACTTTAGGGGACATGCTGAAGGCTCAGTATGAACCACTCATCCTCTCTTCTCAAGCATAACCCATGGCACTGTTCCTCCTGATAAAGTCTCCAGGGTAGTAACAAGGTAGGCCAAGATGTCTATGTCCTCAAAGGCCAGATACTTAACATGCTCATGATTCCTACACCAAAGAAGTGACTGCTATTATATTCTTTCAGAGTCTCTGTTCTCATTGGAAGAGATCCTGCAACATTCCTGCTAAATTTTAAGATAAGATTGTGTACCTGGTTGCCTGTCTTGTCCCTTGCAAATCTGGAAGACAATACTGGAAGCACCTCAACTTGCACAGTTGCCCCCTATTGTTTTAATATTCAAGGAGTGAGGATAGGCCCACACTTCTCTAATCCCTACCAAAAAAATTCACAGAGATCTCATACAGGGTTGCAGACTTGTATAAAGCTAGTCTCTTAGCCATAGATGAATAGCATGTGGCTTATTAATTTAAAGAGAAAAAAATTGAAATTAGTATTGAAGACTAGCCTTGTTATTTCTTAATTTATAACCCCATCTAGTTAGTAAACATGATATACCCTAGCCCTGAGGTTTCCAACCCCCAGGCAGCAGACCAGTACCAGTCCATAGCCTGGTAGGGACCAGGCCACAGAGCTCCGCCGTCCCCTCAACCCCATGGAAAAATTATCTTCTGTTAAACTTAGGAACACCCCACCACCACCACCACCCTCAGGCACACAGCAGGAGGTGAGAAGCAGGCAAGTGAAAGAAGCTTCATCTGTATTTACAGCCACTCCCCATTGCTCACATCACCACCTGAGGTCCACACCACCCCGCCATCTGTGGAAAAAGTTGTCGTCCATGAAACTGGTCCCTGGTGTTAAAAAGGCTGGGGACCATTGCCCTAGCCCATAGAATATACACACAATAGTTAATCTTCAGGCAGTATTTTCAGGAAACTTTTAAAACACAAGAACAAGCCATCTTGTTTCTAATGACAGTAGAAAGAAGTCCTAAACCATATCTTTAATTAATTCGTATGACTCTGCCACCCATCAATGTATCTAATTTCATTTTCCAAGAATGCAGGTTAATTTTAGAAAATAAAATACATTTATACAAAATAAATTTGTGTCTCACTCTCCTAAACATTTCTGGTTATTTCTGATTCTTTTCCTAAGTTGTTTTTATAAGCCACCTGAATTATCTTATGGGATAATATGGCGGTCAAATAATGACCCTCCCCTAAAGATGTTTAAGTCCTAATCTCTGGCACCTGTGAATATAAAAAGACTTTGCAGATGTGATTAAGTTAAGGACCGTCAGCTGAGATGATTAGCCTGGATTATCTGTGTGGGCTGAATATAATCACAGGCTTATAATATAAGAGGGAGGCAAGAGTGCTCGAGTCTTAAAAGGTAATGTGGCAATGCAAGCAGATGTTGTGGTGATTTGGGGCCACAAGCCAAGGCATGTGGGCAGCCTCTAGAAGCTGGAAAAGGCCCCAAGGTATAGATTATCCCCTAGAACCTCCAGAAGGAACATAACCTTTCCTATACCTTAATGTTCATTCCATAAGACTCATTTTGGACATCTGACCTCCAGATCTGTAAGATAATAAATTTGTTTTATTTTAAGCTAATAAGTTTGTAGTAATTTGTTGCAGCTGCAATAGAAAACTAATACAGATAATAATGATTCCTTCCCTTTGTCTATCATTTGGTACCACTTTCACATACCTTATACAGTTTTGTTCTTAGGGGAAAACTTTTATGGTTCCCGTTTTTCAGATAAGAAAACTGAGCTTTAGAGGGCTGAACAGATGTGTCCAATGGCAGACAGTGAGGAAGGGCTGTAAAGCAAATCTCATTTCTTGTCGAATCATTGCTCCACTACAGCACACTGTCTGTGATAATGGGTTCTCTCTTCATCACTTTTTGACGAATATTTCCTTTTACTGCTCATAGCTCTGTCAAGCTATGGTATGGTAGTAAGGGGCATCCTGATCCTACTCTTCTGAAAGTTCCCTTCTATTAATATATACCCATCATGATTCATAGGCTTTAAGGATATGCCCTCATAACCCTTATTATGAACTGAATGTGTCCCCCCAAAATTTATATATTGAGTCTCTTACCCCCAATGTTATAGTATTAGCATGTGGGGCTAATTAGGTAATTAGGTTTAGATGGGCTCATGGGGGTGGAGTCCCTATGATAGGATTAATGCCTTCATAAGAAGAGAAACAGACACTAGAGCTTCCTCTCTCCATCCTGTGTAGATACAGAAAGAAAGCAGACATTGGCAAGCCAGGAAGGGAGCCCTCATCAGAACCCAACCACGATGACACCCTGATCTTGGACTTCCCAGCCTCTGGAACTGTGAGAAATAAATATATATTGCTTAAGTCACCTTGTCTGTGGTATTTTATTATAACAGCCCAAGCTAAGACAACTCTAATCTCTCTAGAATAAAAGCCTGCTCTTCACCACATGCACATAACAATGCATCATTCCACTGATCATTTTAGCTGCCTGTTTTAGGGTCTTCATGATTCCGATTACGTCTTGCAGTAACAAAGCAGAAATATATTCAAGATACAAATGGACTGTGGTTAACAGTCACATCCCTAAATCTTATAGATTACTTTATCCAAGCCCATAATGTTTTTAGGGTTTATGCACAGCTTTCAAAATATAAATCCCATACACCTATTTTACACAATGTGGTAATAACAGTAGGCAAAAAGATCATGTCTTGAAATTTTTAAAGTGCGTCCATACAAATTCACTCTCCAACTGGAATCATATATTGTATTTTCACTCACAGTCACCACCCACATTCCCCCAGCACTGCATTTCTGATGTTCTTCCCTGGTGCAGCCTCGTGATTGCTCAGGAGAAAATCCTTCAAGTCCTTCTTCTCAGACCATATTGTTAGTACACACTTTGCTTTTCTGTGGTCAATTACCCTTTTGCAATCTCAGCCTTGTTTTGGTTGGAGACAACCTCCCCAGGAGATGGAAGAGTGGAGGGATGCTGTTCTTCACTACATCATTTCATCTTAAGTGGACAAAGTCCAATTGATTGACCACCACACAACTAACGCTAGAGCACTACTTTAAATGACACTTTCCAGATAGAACACACGAAAGATTGGGTGTTTTCTATACTTCATTTCCTCTAATCTTCACAGCCACCTGGTGAAGCAGGTGCTCCAGGAATGCTGGATTGATTGATCAAGCAATCAATTGATTGATTTTACTATTTTCACTACCTTAAGACAAACAGCTTTTTGAGAATGTTGGATTCCTAGCTGCCTTTATACATCCATAGCTCACCCACCAGCACGAACCACTTTTGCAAGCTTTAGGTCTCTACCTGCTTCAGCCTTTATAGTTAAGAGTTGGAGAAACTGCAGCTATGCCTTGCAATTAAATCTTTACATCAGAATGGATTTGATTTTTGACATCAATGAACAAACCCATTTGTCTACCCCTTCATTTCAGTACTAGAAATCCATCATAGTTTATCTGCCAGCTGTTGGTTCACCCCAGTCATGATTTCTTATTGAAAAAATGCTTCCCAACCTCTGCCAAAGTCCTAATTACATTTGTAGTTTTCAGGTATCTGAAGTACTTGCATTTTTAATTAATTCCTAATGTACGCGCTCAAGCAAACAAGAAAATTATAACCATGGAACATTACATTTCAGACATTAATCATAATTAATAATATCAAACAAGGAGATTTTATTGCAAACTTAGACTCTTATTTAACTTCAGAATCAGAATAATTGTCACATTTGCACATATTCTAAATGATACCACATATTTCCAAATGCCTACATTAAAGAGTTTAGTCATAAAGAAATATTTTGTCAGCTAATTTAATTTAATTGCATGGCATAATCATTTCACCTATTTCTCTAAAAACAGATATTTTAATAAGAGAACTGCAAGGAGGTTATAAAGTCTCACTTTATTTCTCAATTGCCAGGAAAGGTCTCTGCTGAAAGTTACCAGACAATTACAGATTCGGGGGGTTTCCGTAGTTCTTCAATGTATTTGTTATATACCATTAGTCACCAGGTGAAGCCCTTCACTAATAGCAATACCCTTCAACAATAGCCCCAGAGAATTTAACACTGATTGATGGCAGGTCACCTGGAATTGGTTGGCAGAATTTCCAATTTTCTGTTGGGAAATTGCTTATTTCCCCAAGTCTATTCCCATTTTTACAAGTGGACAGCAAGCTGAGATTATACATTATTATGTGTCTAAATATAAAATTGTGATGGATAGTGTCACACATTTAAAGAGAGTTAAGCATTTAATTTAAGATTTTAAAAGTTTAAAGAAATTTAAAATGTATTTTTAATCTTTCTCAGGAATTCATGAGCCAATCCATATTGGTGGAAATATTGAAAGATTGCTTAAGGAATATCATTTAAATGGAGCATTATTTTCATAAAAATCACCTTTTAGGTTTTCAAAGAAGTAGCTCTAGAACTTTCTTGTTAATAAATCTGAGGATATCAGGATTATCAAAGGACTGAAGGGATAAATATTAATAGGTTATTTTCATAAGTAAAGGGACCAATGCTAAATTTGGTAGAGAGGACAGGGAAAGTAAGCAACCAAAACTCAAAAGCCACATTGAAATCAGAAGACAAAATTTGCCACTTACATTAAATTATTATTTGTTTGAAAACATATATTAGGGGTGAATTTTTAAAATATGTGCTTTAGGATGCTAAAATATTGTATTTTGCATTAATATTACTCTGCAAGCACTTTTGCACATATAATCTCTGTCACATTCTTGAATTAAGTATTAAATAATTGGCTGCATATACAAAGACATTAGATGCAATAGGTAGCAATTCAATGACAACTTTGAAATATAGTCAATATGGTTCACTAGCAAAATTCAAAAAGTTCTTAAAAGCTCAACACAATTGCTTAATCTGAGAATTAAAAATACCTTTATTATTTTAGTTTTTTACTCAAAAAATACTAGTGAAAATACAGGACACAAATAACAAATTTAAAATACTCATAGAAAAAACAGAGAATAATAAATTAACTAAATTCCCTCCACTCAGAAATAATTACCATTAATATTTTTGTTTCTTTTTCAAACACACAGAAATACGGATGTATATGGAGAGAGAGAAAAAATAATACTGAACAGTAAAAAGCCTGCTTGCAAACTATATTTTTTACTATGAACATGTTACATATATAAATATAAATATTCATTTCTAAAAATACCATTATAAAGGCTGTATAGAATTTCATTATATGGTTACCTAATGTATTCAGCCAAAACCTACTGATGGACACCTAGTTTGTTTGTTTGTAATTCATTCATTAAACAAATATTTATGGAATATTTGTTCATTGCATTATATCTAACTTTTCTAAAACTGGGAATACAGAGCCTATTCTCTAGTGGGGCTTACATTCTGGGGACTGAGCAATAGAGACAGACAAGAAAAACAATGCACACAAATAAATATGGCACTTGGTGGTTAAGTCCTACAATAAAACTGTAATAATCATACTAAAGCAGGAGAAGAAGACAGAGAGTGACAGGAAGTGATAGATGTCTCTATGATAAAATGACCTTCCAACAGGAATCTGAATGAGGTTACGGCATTGGCCATGAGGAAGTCTGAGTGACAAGTCTTCCAGACTTAGTAATACAAAAGACAGAAGAGGGAGCATGCCTGGCATGTCAGTTAATAAAAAAAGAGAGAAAAATGTTAAAAAAAAAAAAAAAAAGAGAGAGAGAGAGACTTGCAGCCGAAACTTTACTTATATCCTTATATCTCCCAGGAGTATATTTGTGAGATGGAAGATATGCACATTTTTTCCCTAAGAATTGTCTCCGTATTTTATGAACAAAATATGCTATTGAAATAATTTTGTTAAAAGCTTCAATGTTATACCTCATTACTTGGTGAAATATTGAGACTCTGCAAATGAATACGCTTTCAAGAATCAGCTGTGAATATTTCTGTTGTTTACATGTACAACCAGGCCAATCCATTGACATTATTCAACAGTTGTTGGTGATAAATGTCACCATGCCATGATTTGCATGAGAGTTACTAAGCTCAGAAGGATAAAACTCTGACTGTACCACTGCACATGACAGCACTTCACATTCTAGAGATTCTATAGCCATGTGACAGATGTTTTATCACATTTCTTTTTATATTAAATTTACTCCTCAGATGGTAAGAAAAGTGACCATGTATTGTTCGTTCAGTATCCATCATCTATGCTTAGAATGTAGTAGATGCCCAATATGTAGCTTAGATGGATAAATAAATGAAAAACATCTTAACCCATATTATAATTGAGATAAGAACTAACTAAGAGCCAAAGAATAATAAGTTAATTTGTTTTTCTTTCAGAGACAGTGTCTCACTCTGTCACCCAGGCTGGAGTGCAGTGTTATGATCACATTTCACTGCAACTTCAAACTTCTGGACTCAAACAATTCCCCCACCTCAGCCTCCTGAGTAGCTGGGACTACAGGTGCACACCACCACAACCAGCTAATTTTTTTTTATTTTTTGTAGAGATGGGGTCTCGCTATGTTGCCCAAGCTGGTCTCTAACTCATGGCTTTAAGTAATCCTCCCACCTGGGCCTACCAAAGCTCTGGGATTACAGGCATGAGCCACACCATGCCTGGCCATAAGTTAATTTAACTTTACTTTTTAAGAGAAAATTATCTAATTTATTTAATATGTATACATAGGAACCCTCAGAAAATGAGGATTTAACTCTCCAACCTGGTTTAGGAGGTAATGTATTTTTTGGTAAAAACTGGTTATCCATAAGTTAAGTTTAAACCATCAATAAGTTGTCAAAGTTTACCAACAATCTTCAGCTCCAGGAGTTTCTCTGTGATTTCTAGTTGCTTAAAGACTGTATATTATCTTAAAATCTCTTCTCTTAAAAATTATTTTAATCCTGTGTGCTGATCCCACAGTTCTAAGGATGCCTTATAAAACAGGAAATAGAAAATATCTTCCAGCGATAACAATCATTTGCATATATGTTTATTGAGTACCTAGTATAAGGCAGGCTTTGAATTAGGAGCCAGCAATGGTATGTTGATAGGGTCCACGTACAGAGGAGGAGAGAGACATAAAAGCACATAGTTCCAGGGATGTGCTACTTCTCCCTCTAGTTTTCAACAGATAGAGTTTTATTGTTTTTGTTTGTTAGTTTTCTATTGAGGATAGGGAATAAAAGAGAAACTTTAAATTTACTTTGTCACATAAACAGCAAACTGGCCCAGCTGAGCAAAACCTAAGGCCCTGCCTGGTCTAGCCCCTGCCTACCTTTCTAATTCCTTTGACACTCCTCACCCTCGCTCACTGATTTATTAAATCTAATATAAGCCAAGTTCTTTCCAGGCTCAGGATCTTGGTAGTGGCTATTTTCTATATTCATGCTCTGAACAATCTGCCTCTAGCTCTTCAAGCTGCCTGGTTCCTGGTCTTTAAGGCCTCACTATAAAACATTCCTTATCAGGGATGCATTTCCTAACCACCCTACAGCAAGTGTCATTTCTCCTCCAACACAGTTATTTCTCCATCATAGAGCACACTTTATTTCCATCATAGTTCTTATAACTAACTGTGATCAGTTTCTCGTGTACTTGTTGTCAGGCTTCGTCAAGGGAATATAAGCTCCAATAACCATCTCTCTCCCATTCACTTCAATGCCTATACAGTGCCTGCCACATAATTGGTGCTCAGTAAACATGAAAATAAAAACATTACCAAAGGAATGAAAGAATACAGAAGGAGACTTTGATTATAGGTATCTCACAACAGGCTGGTTTGCAAATGTCACCTACAGCATGTAACTTGAACAACATCCCATAGAAAGAAATATGCCCTAAAGAAATTCGTAATACCTGACCTAGAGCTACCACACATTTAAGCACACACTTAAGATACTGAAATGAGCAGCACAGAATTTGTGATGATATGCTTGTAACCTTTTATGCAAAGCATAATATAATATATGAAACCACTTTCTTCTTTTCAAAACATCACAGTTCATCATTCTAATCAGGGCAGCTATGCACCAAGCCATACTGGCAACATGTTTACAATTCATTATCTACCTCTTCTTTGGTTCACTGCCATTCACTTAGTGACTATACACTCCTCAATATCATATATAGGAGTCTAACTCTGGTAATAAGTGGAAGTTTCCTTTTTCTTTGGTAATTATGGCCAAGTCTCTGGTGCTTTGACTAATTATAGTACCATTTTATTTTCTTCACCATATTCCTTGTCATTTGATATTATATTTATTTATTTCATCTCTTTCCATTAACATGTCAGGTCCGTGAGAGCAGAACTCTTGTCATAATGGCTCTTTATTATATCTCTGCTCTACCCCATCCCCAGTGCATAAAACTGTACCAGACTCAAAGCCAGCAATTAATTAATAAATACTTGAATGAAAGAACAAATGACTCAATGAATGAATTAACAAATGAACTATGCATCAGTGTTGCCTATGTATCCATGTATAAGATGTCTTTCTATTCTTGTTTATTTCATCTACTCTAGCTGTACTGGAGTTACCCTTATAAACACAGACAGAATGTAGAAACCTAACTTTAGTCAATGGTCTATATTTCTAGAATAAATCCAAATTACAAGGATGTTAACTTTGTGTTCCCTGTTCCTCATATGAAAACTCAGTGAAGCAGATGCAGTCATTGGAGGGACACCAGCTGCAGCTCCTTACCTACCAAGGAATGCCTCCTGTGTCTTTCTGCATGAGGATGTAGTTAGGATATGGTAATATGACAGTGCCTAGGAATTAATGTCCCAGAAGCAACCTCCAGCCATTGAGGCATAGGAGTTGGTGGATAAAATCCCCATCTCCCTCAACCTTCAATGAAACAATTCTGAAGAATGTTCTATACAGTCTCTGAAGGATGTCCAGTAGTACTTGAGCTTTGGTTGCCCATAGCAGACACCCACTAATTAACAGACCTTTATTTGGTTTTCCTTCTTGTCCTGTCTCACTTCTTCACTCCCTCACATGAAATAGAGAATCTAACACCATTTTCAAAACAAAATATTTGTACCCAAATCCTTGTCTTACGGTCTCCTCTTGGGTAACATAAGCTAAGGCATTAGGGAACGATAGCAGTATCTACCACATAAAGCTGTTGAAAGGATTCATAGAGTTAACGCAAGTAAAATTGCTTAGAAGAGTGCCCAGGATCTATCTCTGGTCAACAGATGTTAGCTATTGGTATTATTAGCTAGATCTATTAGTGCTATATCTAGTATTATTTATATCCTCTGACCTACTGCCCCTTGATTTCGCCAGTATTGGTTCTCTATTTAAGTTCACATTTTTCCTCTTGGTAATTGTCTCAACCCTCACTCAATCAATGGCACACCCTGAAATTTCTAAACTAAGTTCCCCACTTCCTTTTAAGCCCACCTTTGGTATTTGCCTTTCAACTTGTCCTTCTCTATAATGAACCAATCTGGGCCATCTCCAACAGCTTCAGAAGTAGAAAAATGAAAACTAACTAAAAAGACTTGTATTATTGCTGAGACATGGCTGGAAAGACACAGATTTTCCAGATTGGCCTCTTTTCTCTGGAGATCTACATTATAAAAGCAATTCCCAGGTGAGCATTGAAGGCCAATGATAGTAGATCTATCTGATCAAGTATACTGTTCCTAGGAAGTTAATTCTCCTTTTTTAACAGTGTCAGTGCTCTGAATTTCTTGAGTTAATTTTCAACTAGGATTAATTCTAGAACAATTCCATAATGTCTGACTTTACAAAGGAACTCTATCAATTCCCTGAATGTGTTATGTGATTTTGCTACATAAAACCCCTCAGAATGTAGCTGGATAGTCACTTCCTTGTTATTCATTTCTATCTTTTCTCCAAACCACGAGAAGATATGAAACACTTGAGTATGCAATAAATAAATCCTGATGGATTGGTATTAAAATTATATAACAGTAGAATATCTCTAAAACAACCAGATAATCCCTATTTAGACTAGCTACCCCAAATTTTATAACTAAAGTTATAGATATTAAAACACCTTTGGGATGGATTAGTCTGATGTAATCACCAATGTGTATAATGAGAATGATTTCATTTTCTTTTCAGTTTTTTAACTATGGTAAAACACACGTAACATAAAATTTATCATCCTAACCATTTTTAAGTGTACAGCTTAGTGGTGTTAAATTAAGTACATTCAAATTGTTGTACAATCCTCCAAAACTCTTTTCATCTTGCAAAACTGAGACTCTATACCCATTAAACAATTCACCATTTCCCCCTCCCCCAACATGCTACCAATCACCCTTCTAATTTCTGTCTCTACGAATTTGACTGCTCTTGGTAACTCATACAAATAGAATCATACAGTACTTGTCTTTTTTTTTTTTTTTTTTTGAGACAGAGTCTCACTGTGTTACCTGGGCTAGAGTGCCATGGCATTATCCTAGCTCACAGCAACCTCAAACTCCTGGGCTCAAGCAATCCTTCTGCCTCAGCCTCCCGAGTAGCTGGGACTACAGGCATGCGCCACCATGCCCGGCTAATTTTTTCTACATATTTTTAGTTGCCCAATTAATTTCTTTCTATTTTTAGTAGAGACGGGATCTCGCTCTTGCTCAGGCTGGTCTTGAACTCCTGAGCTCAAACAATCCGCCCGCCTCGGCCTCCCAGAGTGCTAGGATTACAGGCGTGAGCCACCGCGCCCAGCCAGTATTTGTCTTTTTTGACTGACTTATTTCACTTAGCATAATGTCCTCAAGGTTTACCCATGTTGTGGATGTGTCAGAATTTCCTTCTTTTTAAAGGCTAATAATATTCCATTATACGTACATACATTTTTGTTTATCCATTTATATGATGGACACTTGAGTTACATCTATTATTTTGGATATGGTAAACAATGCTACTATGAACATTAAGTGTACAAATATCTCTTTGAGATCCTGCTTTCAATTATTTTGTGTATATGTCCAGAAGTGGAATTGCTGAATCACGTAGTAATGCTATGTTTACTTTTTTGAGGAACCCCCATACTGTTTTCCACAGCAGCTGCACCATTTTACCTTCCCACTAACAGTGCACAAGGGTTCCAATTTCTCTACAAGGGTGACTCCATTCTTTCGACTATTTCTGAATGTTACCACATCTTGGACTTCATTTTCTTTTAAACTTCCTTATTAATTATAAAGATCCTATTTACGTACCCTTATTTATTTTTGAACAATTTTTTAAAAAACTAATATTCACTGAGTATCTACTTTTGATCCTGATGATTTTTCAAAAGAGAATAAACTCTGGCCCCTAACCTCTAGAATCTCCCTGACTAGCATGAGACACATAAATATACTTGTAAGTTACAATGTTACATAAAATTGTCAACATGTACATACGTAAAAACACCATATAAACATGTACAAAGAGTTACCTTTGTTGGCAGACTGTCAGGTCAAGTTTCAAAGAGAAGATGGTATTGTGTATGAATCTAGGCTGATGAGGAGGAGTTTCAAGTTGCAAAGATAGTGTAAAGGGAACATACATAACAAGCTGACAATAGCATATTACATACTAAAGCAGATGGGGTTTGAGAGACTGGGACCAGGTTGGTACCAAAAAGCATGAAAAATTATGCAAAATTCTTGTTTATGTTTGTACCAACAATGCACGCAATTAAAATTTTCTTCATGAAAATATAAAATGAAATGGAGATAGAATCTACCCACCAGAAATTAGTGGCCTTTTATAAACCAAGTTTGACCCCGACCCGGACATACAAAGCTTGATACTGTCATCAGACCACTGCAATTCAGTCAGTAATGTGGGATTGTAACAGGGAAAAAGGTAGATGTCTCATGGTCTATGTGATACATAATATTTAAAGAACATAATGAATCATGCTTCCACTAATTTGGTCAGTCATAGAACCATTGCTATTCTTAATTACGGGCCTCTCTACATGGGGCAGCATCACAGGCACTGCTGAAAGAACATCCTCATCATCTTTGTATGAATAAAATC
>RJWJ010027191.1:0-22388 GCA_004363605.1 Indri indri
GATTGTGTGAGGATTTCCTTAACAATATTTTATTTTGTAAGATTCTTACTTTTTGAGTAAAAGAAAAAACTAACACAGTCTGCCTTCAACTAGCCGACTCAAATACTTAAAATGGTGATTTCTTAGGAATTTTGAGACTAAAATTCCAAATGCTTTATAAATTCAAGCTCTATAAAATATTGCATCTTGGGAGAGGGGGCGGAGCAAGATGGCGGAGGAGAAACTTCCGGCGCTCTTCCCTGTGCAGGAACGCCGCATTCAACAACTATCCGTGCGAGGAAGCAACTTCAGAAGAACCAAAAATGAGGTGAGCCATCACTGTATACCTGATGGTTTTAACATTATATCAAGAAAAGAGGCACTGAAAAGTTCAGAAAGACGGCCTTGGAGTCCCTCTGCCACCCCTCCCCCATCCACTGGCAGCGCCTCTCTCGCCCGCCAAGAGGAGAGAGAATCTGTGTGCCCAGTGGAGGGAGAGTGAAGTGATTGTGGGACTTTGCAATGGAACTCAGGGCCACCCTATCAGGGGGACACAGCACAAGGCAGAATTCTGCCGGTGCCTGCAGAGGGAGCATTTAGACCAGCCCAGCCAGAGGGAAATACTCCACCCAAAAAGCCAAGTTCCAGCCAGCCTCACCACTGGCTGACAAAAAGCGGTTTGGAGCCTAAAATAAATTCATAAGCCAGCCAGGCCACAAAGGCCACTGTCTTTGGGCAATTCTTGTGGCTGTGCTGGCTCAGAGCCAGTGGACTTGTGGTGTACACGACCCAGTGAGACACCTGTGGTGGCTGCTAAGCCAGTGCCTCTGTCACCCCTCCCCCAACTGAAGGAAGCGCAACTCAGGGACAGTCTTATTCTATTTGGGGAAAGGAAAGGGAATAATTCAGAGGACTTTGTTTTGCAACCAGGGTACAAGCTCAGCCACAGTAAATTAAAGTACCAAGCAGAATCCTGAACCCCTGATTCCAGGCCCTAGTTCCTAGATGGCATTTCTAGGGCCCGAAGGAAATTGCTGCTCTGAAGGGAAAGACCTAGTCCTGGCAGGATTCACCACCTGCTGACTAAAGAGCCCTTGGGCTTTGAATAAATACCACAGTTAGCCAGGCAATAGTCACCATGGGCTTTAGGTGAGACTGGGCTGGCCTCAGGTGTGACCTGGTGCAGTCCCAGCTGCGGTGGTCATGAGGGAATACCCATCTCACTCCTTCCCGAACTCCAGCAGCCCGGCACAGAGAGTGCGGAAAGAGAGTGGAAGACTTTGCCTGGTAATCCAGGATTTCTCCTGTATCTTACCCAAGTCCACCAAGATAGTGACACCAGGAGTCTGCAAGAGCCACAGCATTACTGGGCTTGGGGAACCCCCAGTGCTGATATTGTTGCAGGGACCAAAGACTTAGATCACAGTAGTCAATTCCCTTTGAATATTTGGAAAGACTTCTCAAGGACAGGTTTAAACAAGCCCAGACTGTGAAGATTAGAATGAATACCTAACTCTTCAATGCGCAGACACCGAATGAACATCCACAAACATCAAGAACATCCAGGAAAACATGACCTTACCAAATGAACTAAATAAGGCACCAGTGACCAATCCTGGAGTGATGAAGATACGTGACATTTCAGACAAATAATTCAAAATAGCTGTTTTAAAGAAGCTCGATGAACTTCAAGATGACACAGAGAAGGAATTTAGAAGCCTATCAGAGAGATTAAAATAATAATAAAAAAATCAGCTGATGGTGAATCCTGCCAGGACTAGGTCTTTCTCTTCAGGGCAGCGGGTTTCGTTCTGGCTCCAAGGTTAGTCTAGAAATGCCATCCAGGACAAATCTTGCATGTTCTCACTCATATGAGGGAGCTAAGTGTTAGAGTGTAGAATGATCTTTACTAGAGGCTGGGAAGGGTAGCAGGGACAGGGGGATAAAGTGAAAGTGGTTAATGGATAGAAAGATGGAATTAAATAGTTAGAATGAACAATGTTTGATAGAAAAACAAAGTGACTATAATCAGGGTAAACTTTAAAATAATTAAAAGAGTAGAATTGGGATGTTCCTAACACAAAGAAATGATAGATGGTTGAGGTGATGGCTATCCCAATTACCCTGATTTTATTAATACATGTTGTTTGCCTATTATCAAAACATCACATGTACCATATAAATATATACAACTAGTATGTACCCATAATAATTAAAAATAAAAAAGTAAAAAAAATAAAACAAAATAAAATACTGCATCTTGCTCAGTGGTAAAGAATGATCTCTATTATATCATAAACACAAGAAAACCCTCAAGATATTACAATGCATCTTTCAGACAATGAAAACTCAAAGTAAAAATCCTTTAAGTCTTCTTGTGTAGGAACCAGAAAACATTTCTTAATTTCTTAAATACTATATTAGCAACATATAACTAGATACTTAACATACAAAACAATTTTTACAGAGGAAAGTATATTTAAGCCTCTGTTGTAGGAGGATATCCAGCCCTACAAAGATAGCTATTGCCCAAAGCTTATAAATAAACAAATAAAAAACCACATTAACTCAATAAAGATACATATTCATAAAACTTATAAACAAACTTTATGTAGTTATCATCTTGGTTTCAAATGTATAACTTATTACAAAAATAAAGGATCAATCCAGATTGTCCTATGGCTATACTACAATGCAAAGCAGTGGAAGGGTCACATAAAGAATCACTTCATTCCATTTTTCCTAATAGAAGGTACATTTAAAAATCACTGTAAAAATATATTTAAAAAATTTTCAACATCAAAGTTGATTATTGAAGCTGACAAGTGTTGTTAATATAAGTGATAATACCTGTTATCATATTAACCCAAATAGATTGCATTCTATTGACCAAAATGGTATAAAAAAGATACCAATTTTTGAAAGATTAAAACTTAAAAATTAAATTTTAAGTGTGTAAAAAAAAAAGATATCAGTTTTTACAAGACAGTGTGCTGGTTCAAAGCAGCTTTTGAAGCAAGACTGGCTGGATTTGAATTTTGGCTCCAGCACTACTTCTGTGACACTTGATAGCTACATGGTCTTGGTAAGCCACCTAAACGGTCATGTCCTCATCTGTAAAAGGTGATGATTATAGTACCTAGTCCATGAGCTTATTGTGGAAGGTAGATGAGTTTCTATGTATGAAATACTTAGGATAGTACCGGGCAGATGGTAGTTGCTATAAAATGTTTGCTGTTATTATTATTGCTATATTTTATTGCAATGATCACTGAATAGCTTTAAATTTAGATTAAAATCACAAATTTTAGTTAATGTTCCAATTATCTTTAGCATCATGGCACAAAGTGCTGATTGATACAAGTAAAAACCAGATTTAAAGTAGTTTCTCCTTTTATTATTAGCAAATGCCAACTGTCTTGTACAGCGGTGCTCAATTTTATTTAGGTCACAGACTTCTTCAATACTCAAATAAAAGCTACTAATGTCATCTTTTATCCTGAAAAAAATGTATCAATGTATATAGCTTTGTAACTTATTTTAGGGGATTCAAGGACACCAGGTTAGGAAACTCTTATATAATTAATTTTTAAGGTTTGGATATGTTTTGTTCTTGCACTGATGAAAATATTAAGTAATTTTATATGTTGAATAAAAATTCATCTTCTCTGTATATCATGTATGTATATAAATAATTATTTATATTATCATGTCATACAACATGACAAATGCCACGTTAGTTTTCTTCATAAAATACCTTAAGCTTTTCAAAATTAATTGTACAGTGTAGGTATAGAATCTTATGCTAAGGACAGCTCTGGCATGCTAATTAATCTGGATGACAGCTTATCTTAATTGAAAATGTTAGGAAGAAACATTGATTGCATCAATCACTAAAAGGTGACTCTGTAGCACCCCTGAAGTATTTATTCAGAGCAATTGAGGTGTGAGATTTTTTTCCCCCAGCAAGACAACACCTGCTGAGTAGACAACATTTTTGCTTTTTGCTACATTTTTCTGTGGTAGTCACTGCGGTGATTAAGTTTTAATGTAATTAGTGTTCTAGACATTGAAAGTAAAATTACGTTTTCATTTCATAATCTAAAAAATATCAGTGAATGTAATTTAATAGATTTTTGTTTTCAAGGCTGTACCACCCTGGGAGAAAAAGGAACTGTGGTAGCAGTATACTCTGTTTTTCACCCCATCTAGTTAAAATTCTAGAACTTCATCCCCTTCCAAATTCCTCTCCTTTATTTTTGTGCTCAGAAATCAGTGTGAAGGAGACTCCACTTAAAGATTATCTGAATGTCCTCACTAAAAGATGCCCTAAAGATAAAATACTTCTTTTCCAGCTGTTGTCATCATGGCAAGCTTGTGTAAATGGTTTCTTATTTGTTTGCTACTTTGGGAACAGAGTGCTTCAAGTACTCATTTCTATGCTCACCCTGTTGCCTCAGTCTCCATAAGTAGGGGTGAGCTTTTAGAATGAAAAAAATGTTAAAATATGCCTATTCATCAAGACTTTCCACCTCTAAAGTCAATGATTTTAATTGTAAAATTTGACGAGTATTGGCAAATGTCTACAGCTTGTACCCATCACAATTACCAAGGTGTGGAACGCTTCCATCACTCCACAAAGCACGTGTTCCTCTGCAATGAGGGATTCTTCCCTCATCCATGGCACCAGGCAGCCAGGAATCTGCTATGGTGATATTTTTGCCTTTTCCATAATTTAATTTAATGGAATTGGAAAGTACGTACTCTTTTGCACGTGTCTTCTCTTATTTATTTAGTGTAATGCTTTTGGAATTCACCCCTATTTTTATGTATTATGATATATTCCTCTTTGTTGCAGAGTAGCATTTCATGAGAGTAACCCAGTCACCATCCAGTAATGTCCAGTTGGTGAACATTTGGTTTGTTTCCAATTGGGACTATCATAAACAAAGCTTCTATGGATATCACGTGAAAGTCTATTGGTGCACAAGCCTTTTTGTTCTACATTTTTGTTATTCATTCCTAAGAGGAGTGTGCTTGAAGGGCCATATAGGAAGAGTATCTTTATAAGAAACTGACAACTGTTTCCCAAAACATCTGTATCATTTATATTCCCACTGGCAATGTGCGGATGTGCCATACGTAGAAAACAACTGACCCGTAGTATCACCTCACCTGCATCAGATAACATGTGCTTCAGAATTAATCTTTTGTAGTGTTTTGTAGAGTTAAGCTACTTAGATTTTAGGATTAATTTTATCTATCAAACACTGACTAAAATAGTTTTCAAACTGCAAGATTTAGCCAATATTTAGGGTAAGTGAAGACAGTGCTGGTTAGGATGCAGCCTTAATATTGCACACCTTAAAATATTTTATCCTGGCACCCTAGAGAGAGAACTTTTGGTGCTCTAATACAGAGCTGATACTTTATACCATTATCACTATGGTTAACCTTCAAATAAAAGCGAGACGCTGGTATCACACAGTATTCTTCTTCAGCAAACCAGTGCTTTACTCATGTATAAGGCCACATCACCAGCTCCAGAGTGGTGATGAGAACATTGTGTCAAGGCTTTCAAAAATCCTGTACTTGCAAAATCCCATCATCTTTTGGGGGAATGATTAAATGGTAGGAGCTAAGGATTATGTGATATTTGAAAAAAAAATCCTTTTATCCGTAGATGTCAAAATGACCAAATAAGAAAAGGAATTTGGAAATGAATGTTCATTTTCTACATTGCCAACAAATTACTGCAAACTTACTATCTTAAAACACACACATTTATTATTTTGCAATTGGAATCCTGGCATAGCATGGTTGGATCCTCAGCTTAGGGTCTAACTTGGCTACAATCAAAATGTTAGCTGGGCTGGATTTATATCTGACTGGGGAAGATTATGCTTCCAAGCACACTCAGGTTGTTGGCAGAATTCATTCATTTGTGGTTATAGGACTGAGGGTCTTGGCTTCTGGCTGGCTGTTGACTGGAGACTTTCGTAAGCTCCTAGAGGTTGCCATGGTCCTAGCCACACAAGCTTTCCCAGCACAGCCACTTACTTCACCCCATAGCGTGGAGAATCTCTAGAGTGGGTCTACTAGCAAGAAGAAGTCTTGTATAATGTGACATAATCACAGGGGAGACAATGCAAGGAATCCTGCACTGGAGGGAATCTAAGGGCGTTTCTCGGTGGTGATTATAGCACCTCTGCAACTGTGTATACAGCTTAGACAGTCACAGGTCCCATCTATACTTGAATAAGAAGGAAGCAAGCTCAAGAACAGATACTTCTAAGAAAAAAAAAAATCAGTTACTTGATGTGTTTGGTGCAGTAAATAGGAAAAGCAAAGAAGATACAATGATTAATTCCAATGATAACAAAAAGTTGTATAAAAACCAAGATAATAAATACTAAATATTCAATTCACCAAAATTACAGTAAAATTATTTTGGAGGTCAGGCAGAGAGATATATATGTGTGTGTATAGGGTTAGGGCAGGAAAATAGACATCTAATCCTCATTCCATAATAAGGAATCAATATATTAATATCTAAAACTTTTAAAAGATACAAATGTCAGTAGAACCATATTAGTTAACAATATGGCATTAAACAGATGAAGGGATTAAAGAGCTGAAAACTGCTGCCTATGGAGAGTAAACGGGATGTGTGTGAGCAGCACAGTTTGCTGTTTTACTAGATTTGATTTGTAAAACCATGTACTTGTATAATCGTGATAAAGATAAAAATTAACTTAAAAACAAGTATTAATAGAATGAAAATATTAACATTTCGCTCTGCATACCTTAACATTACTTGTACTTATTTTTATAAAAGTTATACAAGTCTTAAATTCATTATTAAACAATAATATCTGCCTTCTTCCTTTATGTTCCTTAAAGACCATCAAGCCCAGTGAATTCTGAGGAGAAAGAGAGCATCCCTTTCGAGGATGGGTAGAATGGGAGAAACAGTAGGACACCTAGTGGGGAAGGGAGTGGGTCTAGGAAGAATGCATTTCACTAACTTTACAGGTTTGCCCATTCCTACTGCTACATTAGAAGATAGGAGATGGGCAAAGGTCTTCATTAATCGTCCACTGTGTGCCAGGCACTGCAGAGACGCTTTACTCAATTTTCTCACTTACTCATGACAGTAACACTGCAAGACAGATATTTCTTACCCCATGTCTCAGAGGACGGGACTAATGATGAGACACTAAATATTAATAACTTGCTCAAGCAAACCAAGTCTTTTAGTGCAAGGACTAACTCCAAAAGCTTCAGCTATGGATAACTCTAAAATGAAGCCAAAGGTAGCACCAATCCTTAGCATGTAAAATCTGAAAACCTCCTTCATTGGGTTAAATATGCCCTCCACAATCTTGCTTACATTCATTTAAAAATGGATAACTCAAAGGTATCAAGCCTAGAATTTTATATCCATTTCCATTAAATTTAATGTATTCAAGTAGTACAACAGTATTTTATTGAGTGAGTGTAGGTGGTTAATTAAAAGAATATTTTGCTAAGTATAAGTATGTGTTCTTACGTCCTTGTTAATTATACAGCAACTTGATTTATCTGTTGCTTTTGATTAAATCTTAACACATGATTTTACCAATAAATCAAAACGTAATAGGCTGATAGAATTGATATTCTGCTAAATCTTTGTGAGAGACCTTGCTAAATATGAATTTAAATAGGTCTGTGGTTGGTTTTGTGTAGTATATCCATTTTTATGAAGAGCTAGTGTTCATTAAAAATCTATATTTTTTTGGCACATGTAGGACTTTGGATGAGCATTTTTAAAAAATCTCAAAATAGACTATATTTTCTTTCATCCTCTGCATTTATTTCTGTGAGAAAAACAAGTATGGATGTCAAAGAAGAACAGTAATGCTAAAAATTTCAAAGAGATTAATAGTCTGTTGGCAAAATAGTCCTATTAATTAGTCTGTGCATATGTATAAAGAACCGTCTTGCAGACACACAATGGGCGAAATGAACATAGTGCTATATTGCTGACACCAGCACGTGCCACATTTCCACAGTGTTCAAGCAGGCAGAAGACAGCAACTAGCCACAGCCTCTGGTTTCCACTGGCCTTCATTGCTGATGATAATTGCACTAAAATGCAGGCGTGCATGTGTGTGTTTTAATTAGTGACTTTAACTTCCCAATTTGTAAATTAAAAATATATTTGTTTTGGTAATAAGTGATCACAATCTCATCAGAATTATGCTTGTGACTTACACCTTAATCTTTAGGCATATTTTTAAAATAAACTGATAAATAAAGATACCAATATTTCCGACTGTAAATTGTCAGCTTTTATGACAAAATGGTGGAAAAATATACTTTCTATCTGTTTGAAAGGATACTCAATTTTCTGTAACATTTAGATTTCATGAGATGACTTACAAATAAGTTAAAATGTAAAAGGTGCTGATATTTTTTTCTCAAGAACTATATCTCTGGTGTTTAATGGAGGAGTGAGTGTGTGTGTTTGCACATGCAAGAGAAGGAGGTCACGTGCATGAACGTGAGGGAGTGCAGGTTTGCACTAGATGAGATTGATACACACCCCTACAGTCACTAACTAGCTTGATGGACTCTCATCAGCCTCTTTTCCCATTTCCTGGCTGGACTCATTTAACTAAAAGCCTGATGAAGATGGCAAAAAAGGGACCAGCTGAGCCTTAAAGCCTTTGTTTAGCTTAATAGTCCAGGTTACCATTCTGCAGATGTTGGGTTTCCAAATTAATAATCCTATTGAGGGCACCTAGCAGCACTAGCTATTAGATGATGTAATTTGGAATTTGATTTGCTTCTTAGGTTAAGAAAAAAAAAAAATCTCATTTGCAGTGTAAAATATCTAACATCATGAAAATAATGTCTTCTGTTTCGCTTTCTCACCCAAGGGCATTTTACAGAATTAGAAGTCAAGGTTACTGTGACAGTCATCACACTGCAGAAAACTGCAGCCACCGACTGTGTTTTTTCACTTATTAGGTTATAGAAAGTGGCAACCATGCTAGTAGAGGTATTTGTAGCTCTGTATTGTGTTGGGAGAAATAGAATCTCCTGATATTACAGCTGCACTTTTGATTTGTCATTTATTTGGAATAAATAGAGGGTGGTATGCCAGTTGCTATGGAAACTAGTTCTACTTTGGTGCAGTGCAAGACCTTTAAGCACGTTTAAAATTGCTTCCTTCTCGTTATGTTTCAGCACTGAAGAAGGTGTAGTATGCAATTAAATAGAAATAAAGATTTAATTAAAAAATTAAATTGCATTTTCTGGGTTGTCCTTCATGTATGATAGCTTATGAGAGGGAGCATTGCTACATGCAGTGGTAACTGGGTGTATATTTTGGAAAGAGAAAAAGATCATACTCTTATTACTGTGTGTGTGTAGACGTGTGTGTGTGTGTGTGTGTGTGTGTGTGTGTGTATGTGTGTGCCCAACAGAGACTTATGATGAGCCTGTCATAGCACTTTATTACAAAAATGCAAACTCCACCTAGAATATTCTGGAAAAATTCATAAATGTATATAGGGCTATAAAAATATAAACACATGTTTGAATTCATTTGTAGGTTACAAAATTAACATCAGGAGAGTTAATCATGCTGAGGAAAAAAAGACAAAATTTAATCATGCAAATTTTTAAAGAGAATATTTCAAGGTAAATTTGTGAAAGTATGAAATTGATATACAGGGCCTGGAAATAAAAGCATTACAAGAACAAGAATATATGCACATGAAGCAGCCAAAATATGGGGATTTTACATGATGAAAGGAAAAAGCAGGCTATATTTTTAAAAAATTTGTGTTTTTGTTTTTAAGAAATGGTATTCCGTAGCTTCTAAAACTGAAAAGCATTGTAATATGCTTATTTATTCTTATATTGTATATCAATTGTATAAATCATCCCAGAAACATAAATGTAGATAATTATTCAAAGAGGATCAGGGGATTACCTTAGCTACAGCCATGTATTAAAACCTTTTTATAGCTCTTTACTATATATAAAGGGCTTCCCATGTGTTATTTCATGTGCTGTGTGAACAGTTCTTAGGTAGCGTAAAGCAGCTATTATCTCTATTTTACAGATAAGTGTGTCCAGTGATAAAACAGGGAATCAGTGTCTCCTCACTTCTAGTGAGTCTTTTCATTACTAGAAGTATTATTTAATCTCTGACCAATTATGCAAAACATTTTATTTACTTTTAACTAATTGAGGAAGGTATCCTACAGGATTTAGGCATATAATTTGCTCTTCAGACTGATAGAAAGTGTGTGATGAAGTATGCTTTAAAATTAAGATTTCTTATTTTTCTAATCGTCCTGTTGTATGCATTTATTTCTTATGGGTATAAAATGAATTTTCTGGTTAATTTACATTGTCCTGACATATTTGTCATTATTTGATTCATGTAAATTGAAACATCCCTATTATGTTGATACACAAGACTGCTCTTTTTATGGGTATGATGTATCCACTTTAGGTGCTATTTATGTTGAGTAGTTCTCTGCTCAGTCAGTCCCTTAGTGGTGATGAGCCCTTGTGGCAATGGAGCCCCGTGCTATAAAAAGATTGTATGGAGAACTGGAAAAGATTGCTCTGTAATAACAGGAGCTTCCTTGGTAGTGAACAGCTGCTGGCCCAGCAGTCCTGGGACTTTCATGAGGCTGCTCTGAATATGTTCACAGCATGCTGAGGCCGACTCCATGCTGTTAAAGTGCTGCCTCGCCTAATCCCAGGCTGCTGGAGTGTGCTGGCTTCATCCCATTTAATGCCGAGTCTTTCTTATAGGAGATGCTTTATACTTTGGTCAAATAAAAATTATGCTGCTCAATCTATAATCAATGCCTGCATAACATTCCCTACAGCAACTAACACTTTGTAAATATTATGTGAGGACTTTTTTTGATTATTAAATGTGAAATTTCTCCTTTATCACAAATAACTGATGAAGTATCTGTATTTCAAAAGGAAAAAACAAGGGATCTGCTGTCAAATTATTTCATGGCCTATTGTCTAAGTTTGGGAATGTAAAGATTTAATAAAACTTTAGCTCCTGACTGAGATGGCAGTCATGTCAAATGTCAACAAACTGGAATGCATCAGAGTCTAGGCCTTTTTTGGTTTAAAGGAAGCCTGACCAAAGTAGCACACACCCAGTGCTTTCCACCAAATCTTGGGGGATGGAAATAAAGGCTGCAGCAGAAACCTAGGAGAGAAATGATAAGTTTCAGAACTGCAGTAGTGATACAGGGATGGAAAGGTTTGGATACTTATGACAAAAAGAAACATACAAAAGTATGCTATATATGGTGATTGATTGAATGCCAGCATTTGAAGTAGATAATGAAATCAAGAGAGACACTCAGAATTTTGGGTCTGAGCACTTGGAATAGAGAAGAGATTTTGGCAAAATTCAGTACAAGGGCTCTGCCTCAACACTGGCTGTAATTGTTGAGGTCAAAACCTAGGTAGAATAAAATATGATTCTTGGCCAGAAATGCCAATCTAACAGGATTCATGACACGTTATTAACAAATAGTTATATATTCAGTTCACAAAATAATAATTTATGAGGACAAAGAAAGTCCTATGAAAAATTAATCTCTGTGTTCACTGATGTATATACTAGTGGAAAATACCAATATTTCCCATGGTAAACTCCTAAGTATATAAATAAATTAAAACTTATTCCTCAGATATCACCAAAAAAGACAAGGCAGTTCCATTATCCTTTTATGGATACCTATTTTTCCAGCTAATAAAAAATTATGCAAGTGAATATAGTTTAAGAGTGCAAAATATATCACTGAGAAATTGTTTGTATCCATATCTTTTATTTTTACTCAATAATTTATTTATTTTAAATGATAATGTATTTTAAGTGATCACTCTTTAGCAAAGTCAACCTTGTGTATTGAAAGTCTTATTTTTCTTTCATTTTTCCAAATACTTTATATTTAGTTCTCTAAAATGATCAACTGAAGAATCCAGATGGACTGTAAAAATTTCTTTTATCATTTTGAGTGACTCACAGTTAAAATTGCTCATTAACATTTTGTCCTTTTACATAGAACAATAAGGAAAGACATATGAGCCTCGTTTTGACCAAATAAGTGAATGACTAACCTAGGATTGACTTGTTAATGTCATCAAAATAATTTTTACAAGTTACACCATCAATGACAGCCTTAACCATCTTTTAAAATAAATCATTCTCTTACTTTTCAATAGTAGATGTATGTGTAGCAGCCACTGTTGGTTAACCATCCAGCATACATTTCATTCCACCTAATAGAAGTCTAATTTTGTTTAGGACTTAGTCCTGCCCCACATAGCCTATAAATCTCATGGTAATAATAATAAGCCTGAGTATAATAACTGTAGTATGAAACCCTCATGTATGCCATGTAAGTCTTATGCACTCTAAACTAATGAGATACAATCATTATCACCAATTTACAGAGAAGTTGAAGTAACTTGGCAAGGTTTCACAGGTAGCAAGTAACAAAGCTGGAATTCTGACCCTGGGATTATAGTGGGGTAAGACAAAGCATTTTACTTACAATAATGATCAAGGTATAGCACTAACAAATGGTTTTAAAATAAGGAGGAATAACGCCTTTTTCAATTTCCCTTGAGTGTTACCACAGAGAACTTAGTCCTGCAAACTTTTGTGTTGTTATAAAAACTGCCTGGAAATTCTTCATTTATGTTATATATCTGGAATAAAACATTAGCATATTAGACTTTTTGGAAACATAATGTTTAAAAAATTATTGTGGGAGAGGGAAAAAAATGGCAGACTAGAAGCAGCCTGCCAGCATGACACTCCCATAGAAAGAAGTGAAAAATGCAGGTGGCTGCCGACATACGGATCACTCTTTGCCGAAGCAACATTGTGAAATAACAGAGAAGCAAGACAGGACACTCAGCATGGAAAAAAAGTTGGTAGGGCAATATATATAACAAGATCAGAGAACGCACAGGGAAGACCAGGAGGATAGAGTGCTGGGATGCCACGCTCATCCTGCTGGTGCAGTGCGAATTGTGAGATGGCTCCCTCCACCACCACAGACCTCTACCGGATAAGACTGGGGAGCTGCCTGGAGCCTGTGCAGAGTCGTTGCACCAGACAAAAGGTGCAGTGGGGATTGGGTAGCAGCTCAAGCCCTCCTTAGCTCTCTGGTGCATGGCGCCTGGTCTGCACCAGGCTGGGGACAACAAATGTTTTTTAGGTTACATATATTGCCTTAGTCCTACCCAAGTCAGAGCTTCAAGCATGTCCAACCCCCAGATGATCCACACCACACCTATTAGGTGGGAATATATCCATGCCCCCTTCCCAACTTCCACCTGCCCGACACCCGATGAATGTTACTACTGTATGTGCACGTAAGTGTTGATAAATTAATACCAATTTGATAGTGAGTACATGTGGCACTTGTTTTTCCAGTCTTGTGATACTTCACTTAGTAGAATGGGCTCCAGCTCTATCGAGGATAATACAAGAGGTGCTAGTTCATCATTGTTTTTTTGTGGCTGGGTAGTTGGTTTCAAACCTTGTAGTCATTAAAAATACTTGATAAGATTTTGATTTTCTTAAATTTTTTATGACTTGTTTTGTGACCTTACCTATCCTGAAAAACATTCCATGTGCACTTGCACATTCTGTTGCTGTTGAATGGAATATTCTGTATATGTCTGTTAGGTCCATTTGGTCTAAAGTGTAGTTCAAGTCCAGTGTTTCTTTATTGATTTTATGTCTGGATGATCTGTCCGTTGTTGAAAGTAGAATATTGAAATACACTACTATTATTGTGTTGCAATCTATGTCTCCTTCAGATCTCTTAATGTTTGCTTTATATGTATAGGTGCTCTCATGTTGGATGCATATATCTTTGCGATTCTTATATCCTCCTAATAAATTGACCCCTTTGTCACTATATAATGACATTTTTGCCTCTTTTTACAGTTTTTGACTTAACATCTATTTTGTCTGATATAAATATTGCTACCCTTGCTCTCTTTTGGTTTCCGTTTGCATGGAATATTGTTTTCTATTCCTTCTCTTTCAGTCTATGAGTGTCCTTTAAAGTACAGTGACTCTTTTGAGGGCAGCATATAGTTGGTTTTTTAAAAAATAATCTATTCATTCACCCTATGCCTTTTGATTGGAGAATTTAATTCATTTAAATTTAAACTAATTATTGTGTTTTTGTTTTGTTTTATGTTATTTTTGCTTTTTAGAGATGAGATCTTGCTGTGTTGTCCAGGCTGGACTCGAACTCCTGGGCTCAAGTGATCCTCCCACTTCAGCCTCCTGAGAAGCTGGGACTACAGGTGCATGCCACCATGCCCAGCCAAAGTAATTATTGATAGGTAAGAACTTACTAGTGACATTTTGTTAATTGTTTTCTCATTATTTTTTGTAGATCCTTTGTTCCTTTTTTCCTGTCTTGCTTTCTTCCTTTGTGGTTTGATAGTTTTTGAAGTTGTATGCTTTACATTTTCTATTTTTATATTTTGTATGTCTATGACAGACTTTTTTGCTTTGCGGTTGCTCTGAGATTTATATATAATTACTTATATTTATAATGGGCAATTTTAAGTTGATAACAACTTAATTTTGATTGCATCACGATCTATACTTTTCCTCCTATTCTCCTGACATTTTATGTTTTTGATGTCATAATTAAATCTTTTTATAATTTGTATCCATTAACAAATTATTGTAGTTTTAATTGTTTATAATAGTTTTGCCTTTTATCCTTACACTAGCGATATAATTGATTTACCCATCACCATTGCAGTATTAGGGTGTTTTGAATTTGACGTTGTATATACTTTTTCTAGTGAGTTTTATGCTTTCATATGTTTTTAGGTTACCAACTACCATCCTCAGCCTTCAGCTTGAAGAACTACCTTTAGCATTTCTTATAAGGTAGGTCTAATGGTGACAAACTCCTTTAGTTTTCGTTTGTCTGAGGAAATATTTACCTTTCCATCATTTTTGAAAGACAGTGTATCTGAGTATAGTATTTATAGTTCTTTTCTTTCAGAATGTTGAATATATCATCACATTCCCTTCTGGCCTGCAATGTTTCTACTGAAAAATCTCATAGCCTTAAGGACAAAATAGGTTGGAAAGGCTGTATTTTATATAAGATTTTCAGGAAAGCTTTCTCTGAGGAAGTTCTGTTTGAACAAAAGACCTGGAGGAGGTGAATGAGTGAGCCTTACAGATGTTTGGTGGAAGAGCACTGTAAAGAGAGGAATAGAGATTGCAAAGTCCCTGAGGCAGAAGTGATGTCGTAAGTATTAGAGAAAGGGCAAGATGATTAGCACCACTGCAGTGAAGTGAACAAGAGTGACAGAGAGTTGGTGGAAGACCTGCACATACAGGGCCCCTGAAAGCACTTTGGCTTTTAACTTGAGTGAGATTGGAAACCACTGGAGGGTTTAGGGGCAGAGGATTGACATGATCTAATTTCTGTATTAACAAGTCGCTCTGGATAGCCTGCAGCAGGGAGGGCAAAGATGAAAGCAGTGACACCAGTTGGGAGATTATTGCAATATTCTGAAGAAGAAGAGTTAATGGTGACTTGTACAGGGGTAAGTAATAGTGGAACTGGTGAGAAATAGTTGGATTCTGGATATGTTTTGAAAGAAAAGTATTTGCCAAAGAATTTTCCAAAATATTGGGTATGAGGTGTGAAAGAGGGAGAGAACAGTCAGTAATACTTAGCTTTTTATTTTAAGAAATGAGAAAGAGTTGACATTAACTGTTATGGGAAATACTTTCCATGGCTCCTTTATGTCCTTGATTCAAGCCTTCGTAATTTCTCAGTAGGAGACTGCAACAATCTTGTTGATCTCTCTGTTCCACTGTTGACATCTTCCAAACTACTCTCCACAGTATCACTAGCTTTTTCCTTTCTAAAGCATGTATCTGTTCTTATCATACCTAAGCTTAAAGTCTTTTAATAGCTTACAAGTGCCTGTGGAAGAATGCCTAAATTCTCATTTTTCTCTTTGCCTGTAGACTTACTGCTTCCTATGCAGAGAACAACTTTCTTTCATTCTTTACTTAATTCTTATTGTCTTGTTCAACTCTTATTTTCTTTCAAGATTCAACAGTGGGCCATCCTCCTTCAGAAATTTTTTCTCAGTCCGAAATGCATCAGGCATAAAATGTATTATCCTATATTTTGCTTTCCCTTGTATTTATTTTAATTAAAATGCTTATTGAAAAGTACAGTTATATGTGATAGTGGATTGAAAATGCAAGATTCTCCCTGCTTGCAAAGGAAACCACTAGCTAATTGTATTATGAAGGTATTATCCTGCTAATTAAAAATTTGTATTTTTACCAACTAACAACCCTAAACCCTATAATTTTGTTTGGCATGTTTATACATTTTATATAAGTGACATAATAAATTAAGAATTTATTTGAGTTATCTAATGCCATCTAACATATCACCCAATAACTTGGTGATTTAAAGAATGGTAATCATTTATTATCTCTCACAGTGTCTGTGGGTGATGAATTCAGGAACAATTCAGTGGGGGGAAGATCTCGTTTGGTTTTTTGTGGGTTTTAAGGTGGAAATTGACTGTGCTGCATTTATCTGAAAGCCTGCCTAGGGCAGGAAAGTCTAAATTATATGTCTGGCAAATAGGTGCTGTCAAATGGCTTTTTCTCCATGTAAGCATCACCATGGGCTGTTTTTGTGGCCTTCTGTCTTGTCGGCCACCTTTCTTCAGAGTAAGTGACATAAGTGATCAAACTAGAAACTTCTATGCCTTCAACACATAGCCTTGGAGTAAAGTAAAATAAATTATCATAACTATATTCCACTAAGTCAGTCTGTCAATAATTTTAATAATGTACATATGTATTTTATTAGTCACAGTGGACAGCCATCCATGATTCAGCGTAGGAAGAGACAACTCCAATGAATAGGAGGCTAGAATCATTGCAGCCCACTTCACTTTGGAGGAAGCATGTTATACTCTGCCATCTGAGCCCTAATGATGTACGTTCTTCCCAGATTCAAAATATTCTCACCTGTTTCCAAGGCTCCCAAAAGTCGCATCTTATTACAGCAGCAGCACTAAGTCTAAGATCCCATCATCTTAACTAGATCCAGGTGTGGGTACACTTCTTGAGTGTGTTCCCTAGAGTACAGTTTCTCACGTATAGCTCCTTTAGATTGCAAAACCTGTAAACAAGAGTTACATCTGCCTCCTCCTCTGGCATACACTCAGCATGCAACAGTGCGATAAGAATACAATAGCTACTATTCAAAAAAGGGAAAAACAAATGACACACAGGAATTGCTGTTCTACAGCAATTCTAAAATACAGCTGGGCATCTGTTGGGAGTTCCTTGATTTGGACCCAGTTCTCCTACTCTCTAGTGACAATGCTCCATGGCTCTTGGCTTCACCCTCCAAGCTTTGGTTCCACTGTCTCAACTGTTGATTATTCTTCCTTTTCCATAAAAGATGGCCTATGTTCACAGGTGAGCAGGTTTTTTAGTCTGTTTTCTGTCTGTAGAAGTTTGGGGTTCCAGTGCCTATTTACATTTTGTACTGTTTCTGTTTTTTAAAATCCAAGCTAATGGTATTTACACCAAAACAATTATCCCCCAAACTTTGTAGGTCTCACATGAATATTTTTCAGTTTCCTTTTTTGGTCAAAAGACAGCTTTCACAAATCTCTCCAGGAAAAACCTTCTCGATCTTATGTTTTTGCTGAGGCTGCTGAGTTTCCCCAACATTCTTGGCTTTATATTTTGAGAGAGATCTACTTAAAATCCTTAGAGAGCCTTTTATCCCAATGAATCTTTTTCTGAGGCACTCCACTGTTGACTTACATAGTTGTTGAGTTTTGCTCTGTAGAAACTCTCATGAAATGCCTGTATTTTACCCGAGTAAACTCTCGTGAAATGCCTGTATTGTACCTGAGTTAGTACCAACCATAATGCACAATGATGTATGAACAAAGAAAAGCTACCTAAGGAGAGTACATATATGACTAGTAAATTTAAATCTTAATAGAGAGAGAAGGACTGGAGTTTCTTAGTTCAGGAGAGCACACGTATGTGTGTGTGTGTGTGTGTGTGTGTGTGCGCACATGTATATTGATGTGGGAGAATTGTTGTGGGGATTAAATGGTGAATTAATATTGGAATACTCAGAAACATATTTACCAAGAGTAAAAATTATTATTTTTTATTTTTTCTATAACAGTTATGGGAGATCTCAACTTACGTAAGTTATAGACAAGTTATAATATATGGATGCAGGTGCTATAATTTATAGTTATACTCATAAAATCCCATAAGGTTAACAAAATAAAGGACTAATTATTCTTCTAATTTTTTGGTCAAAAGCTCTCTGAATTAGACATTTGTCTGAGCCTTAAATTATGTTGAATATAATTATCCATAGCAGTTTTATTTGTATGTCTGGTTTTGAAGCAAATATGGCCAGCAGTAAAGAATTATTTTATTAAAGAGTATTTCAATATATTATGAACAATTTTCCTCCCCTATAATTACTGTGAAAACCTCAAAAATTGTAAATGAATGAATAAACTAGCAAGATGGAATAAACATGGAAACTGGTTTAATAACCTTAGCTATCAAATTAATTGTGAATAACTGGAAATGCTTCATTCAGAACCGTTTTATAGAGTGATTAAGTGTGATTTGCATAATTTTCTTTCAGAATAAAAATAGAATTAAAATATTTTAGAAAATGAAAGCAGAAAATTACATCTGAACAAATATTTCAGAGAGCAGTGTGGGAGAGTTAAATTTTTATTTTATACAATTTTATGGAAAATATATCTGAAATTACTTATTCCATTTATTTATTCATCTAGTCATTAAATCATCCATTCATTCAACAAATATTTTGAGCCAGCTCTCTGCCAAGTTTCAGCATGCAAAGTCTCACATAATTGCCAAAATTCAAATTGGTCCTGTTGAAAGAGGTAATAAATAAATAAACATCCTACATGTAACTAACTCTGAAAGCCAACAATGTGTTGGGTGGTTCAATTACAGGGAATGAATGATTTATTTTACAGTTGAAATTTTAAAGTTTTCGACAGACTAATAAACTTTAAATGTCGCTTTTTTTTCCTGGTAAAATTGCAAACACTAAAGAAAATGTAACGAGTACAAAAGGATAGGCAATATTTCTCTAAATCTTTTCAAATCTTTGAGACCATTTCAGCTAGTGAAAATGAATGAGCAAATCTATTTAAATATACCAATTTTATTAATAAAAAGCCTTCTTTTTTTCTAGATTCACTAGCTAAATTAGAACAAATATTATGAGAATATTAGTTTGAGTAGATGACAATTTTTCCATGTCCAGGGAAACAAAGTTTATCTCTGCTCTGTGTTAAGTAGGGCTCTAAAGTATTTTCTTGAAAATATCACCCATTTTTCTTAGTCTAGCGCTGGGCAGAGGTGATTGAGCATTAGTGCTCAGGAATCTGGAGGATTTCATGGTTTTGGAGATATTATACTATAGCTGGAGACACTAAAATACATTGAGGAAGATAATAGTTGATGGATTTTTGACTAGTCTGGTAATATTGCTCTTCTCTTTGCATGCATGATTTAGCCTTTTCAACTGCAAGCAAAATGTGCTATTGAAGAGAACAAAAGTGTGGGGATCAGTCATTATATGTACTAGTGTTATCTTTATTTGATTAGTAATACTTAAAATAACTATAATTTTTAAGTTGCTTGATATTTTTAGGCATTGATCTAAGCATTTAAAAATATTTAATCTATACAACCCCAAAAGGTAGCTATTCCCAAGCCAGATTGAGAACCAAATTCTCCGTTTGTGATTGTACACATACAATAGTTTCAATCCCCATTTTGCAGATAAGGAAATTAAATCTTAGATGGATTAAGAATCTCGCCCAGGTGTACATGGGCCGTATACCACAGCATTAAATTTGGAGTTAAGACTGAATTCAGAACAATTAGGTTACACTTAAGGACAATTCCAAATTTTTGTAAAACCTGAAACAGAAAAAATGTTGAAGGCCACCTATTAAAAATGATGAATATAAAATTAAAAATAATGTATTAGATACAAACATGAATATTTAGAAAACAAGAAATCATAACAAATTACAAATTTTAAAACTGACAAGCATCATAACAAAAAAATTATGTTTTATTAATGACCTAGCACATACCTCTGAATGCTTTGTCTTTTGACAAGTATTTTATAATATTATTTTCTATAGATAGAAAAGAAAAATAATTCATTCTGTTATTTGACATGAAATTTCTCATTTATAATTCTCTATTGGGATACATAAAATATGCAACTTTATAATAAATGGACTCCTCATAGTTTTGCTGTAGATTTGTGCCCTCCCAACACAGAAGTCCTGATAAATTTTATTTTGCATTGTTCCCATATGGTTCACTTATAATTTTATGCACTGAGTATATCCCTCAGAGAAAAAGGCTTCTATTTTGACTAAGCCTGGATAAGAACCAAAATTTCCATGTATCGATATTATTATATGATATGATGATTGGAAATATCTGTAGAAGAGCTTCTCTCTCCACGTATTTTATGTGTTGTTTTTCTTCCAGGAGCCACACACTTCCCATACAGCAACATAGAATTGGACTTGTCACAGTGTATTATGACCTCTGGCCCTGAACCTTCATGTCATGATACTGGGTTGGTTGGCCCCATAGTCAGTAGGAGTATTACTGAAAGCCATGCTTTCTTTGGGATGACAGCAAATGCTTAGGCCTGCATAGAAGTAACTGCAAAGGACTTCTTTATATTCCACTAAACCTTGAATGATTATACATCCTGGTATGCCCTGGACAATCCTTGTTCATACTTACTGTCCCAGTGTATTTAGTAATTCCTCTCACTTTAATTTTCAAATGTGTCTCATTTTGAACAATAATTGTCCAAATTGCACAGTCACCCTAACTAAAACCTTAGCTGGGGAGAAAATTCCTTCCAGCTACAAAAAATTTATTATAATAACCATAATCTGTGTTGGCTTCTATATGCTTTATTTTCTTAAAATGATGAATGTCACAGTTTTCTGTAGTTAAAAGTTAATGGAAGAATAAGAAGAACATATAGATAAAATCTAGGAATAAAAACCCTACAAGCCTCAATAAAAATAAAAGGAGAAAGTATACATCTTCAGTCAACAGGCCATAAACTCTGAAAAGTAAGAGCCATGGAAAAACCAGAAAATTTAAGTATGGTATGGCACACTGTCTCTCTCCTCACTCTGTCTCTACCTTCCAGAGGTAATAGGAGATAAAGTCAGTGAATTAACAAAATGTATACTATTGTTTCACAGACCTTCTGAACTAAAGAGAGGCAAACCAAAGAGTGAAAGAAGCAGCCAGGGGGATAACCCAATAAAATATTATAGAGTATAAGGTCATAACCAGCATCACAATCCTTCAAGAGAAGAAAGAACTGCTAGGGAGTCACAACTTTTAGAACTTCCCACTGATTTGTGGGAACAATCTGTAGTCCAAATACATTCCAACGTGGGAGAAAGAAGAAACCCTGACTAGGAATAGTAAGTACATTTCACAAAACTTTACAAGTGAGTGTGGACTCAACACTCCACAAAGGCTGCCAGCTACTCAACTCAGCCATCCACCCTTCTGCTTCTCATCACTATGCATACACCTCAGGCTCAAAATGAGAAAAGCTCTTGAAACCAATCACAGTCTTTAACTCAAAAGGTAACACAAGTGGATTACATATTAGGCGAGAACTATGTCAAAGATATTTTATGTGTGGCATCTGAGAATAATGTTCCTGTGAATGATGTTGAAATAAAAATCAATAGCATAGTGACTTTGCCATTATACCATAGAAAAGCCAAAAAGAAGAATAGGAACAGCATGCAGAAGGGAGGTAAAGAATTTAATTTTTTAAACTAATTTCAGTTTTATTAAAATGGAGGAATGGTTTAAAAATCACTCACATAGAAACCAGTAGTCCAAATCCTGATTCTAATTAGAAAGAACTGTAGACATTTTTAGTTTTTTTTCCTTGATATTTAACTTCATCTTTCAAAACATTATGCACACAGTGTAATCTACAGATTTATAAATTGTGAAAATTGTTAATTTCCTCTGAGGGTAGATAAGAGTTTTAATTCAATTAAACTACTTTCTTTCCTCGTTTCTCTGAATAAACTTATATGTCAGTTTAATGTTAAAATATTACTTAGTATTTTCATTAATGTGACTAGGTAAAAGTAGTCTGTATAGTGTCTTTCCTTTAGAATTTTTTGTCATGTAACTTTTCAATTTCCTTGAACTTTAGATAAAT
>RJWJ010027192.1:0-22401 GCA_004363605.1 Indri indri
AGTCACCAAAGGGCTAGAAGGGGCTTCATATAAAGATAGACTAAAAGGAATGTGAAATGATTGGTATAAAGAAAATCACGAAGACTGTAAACAAGAATGTTCTTTAGATCAAGCAGACAACTCAAAACTTTTCAAAAAGGAAAATTTAGAAAAAAGTAAAGGAAGAAAGACAAATAACCCAATTTAAAAATGGACAAAAGATTTAAATATTTCTCCAAAGATACACAAATGGCCAATAAAGCCATGAAAAGGTGTTTAACACCATTAGCTATTAGGAAAATGCAAATTCAAGCTATAATGAGATGCCACATAACAACCAGCAGGGTGGCTATGATCAAAAAGACAGATAATAACAAGGGTTGGCAAGGATGTACAGACATAGTGGCCCTCATACATTGCCAGTGGGAATGTAAAATGGTGTGCCCGCTTTGGAAAACAGTTTATCAGTTCCTCAAAAACATAAGCAGAGTTACCATATGACCCAGCAATTCCATTTTCAGATATACACCAAAATGAAATGAGGTATGTCCACAAAGAAAACTGCATATGAATGTTCATAGCAGCATTATTCATAATAGCCAAAAAGTGGAAACAACTCCAGTATCCATCGACTGACAAATGGATAAGCAAAATGTGGTATATCCATAGAATGGAATATGATTTGACAATAAAAATAAATTAACTACTGATACATGTTGCCACATGGATAAACCTTGAAAATGTTATGCTAAGTGAAAGAAGCCAGACACAAGGTACAAAATATTGCCTGATTATATTTATATGGAATGTGCAGAATAGGCAAATCAGTAAAGACAGATAGTAGATTAAAGGTTGTCTAGGTTAGGGAAAGGAGGGAATGGTGAATGACAATTAATGAGTACAGGGTTTCCTTGGAGTGAAGAGACGTTCTAAAATTACACTCTGCACAATTCCGTGAATGTACTAAAAAGCATTGAACTGCATGCTTTAAATGTGTGAATTTTATAGTATGTGGATTATATGTCTTTTTTTTTTTAAGACAAGGTCTCACTCTGTCACCTCGGCTAGAGTACAGGTGTGTCATCATGGACATTACTCATGGCTCACTGCAAACTTAAACTCCTGCCTCAGCCTCCTGAGTAGCCAAGTAGCTGGGACTACAAGCACATGCCACCACACCTAGCTAATTTTTCTATTTTTTTTTAGAGATGGAGTCTCACTTTTACTCTGGCCGAATTATATCTCAATAAACCTATTTTAAAATAAATTAAGAAAGATCCAACACCCATTTATGATAAAAGCTCCCAGTAAACTAGGAATAAAGAGGAACTTCCTCAACTTGATAAAGAATATCTATCAAAAAAAAAAAAAAACCTACAGCTAACATCATACTTACTGGTGAGAAACTAGAAGCTTCCCCCTTAAGATCAGGAAGAAGGTAGGGATGTCCCCTCTAAGCACTGCTTTTCAACATTGTACTAGAAGTCCCAGCTAAAGCAATAAAATGAGAAAAGGAAATAAAAGGTATACAGATTGGGAAGAAAAAATAAATCTTTCTTTGCTCACAGATGGCATGATTATTTATGTAGAAGATACAAAAGAATTGACAAAAAATAAAAATAAAAACTTCCTGAAACTAATAAGCAATTACAGCAAGGGTGCAGAATACAAAGTTAATATATAAAAGTCAATCGCTTTCCTATATGTTGGCAATGAACAAGTGAAATTTGAAATTAAAAACACAATGCCATTTACATTAGCACCCCAAAAATGAAATACTTAGGAATAAATCTAACAAAATATGTATAAGGTCTATATGAGGAAAGCTACAAAACTCTGATGAAGGAAAGAAGAACTAAATAAATGTAGAGATATTCCATGTTCATGGATAGGAAGACTCAATATTATAATGATGTCAGTTCTTTCCAACTTGACCTATAGAGTCAATGCAATCACAGTCAAAATCCCAGAAAGTTACTTTGTGAATATTGACAAACTGATTCTAAAGTTTACATGGAGAACCAAAAAGACCCAGACTAGCCAACAGGTTATTGAAAGAAAAAAACAAAGTTGGAGAATGGACATTACTCAATTTTAAGACTTATTATAGGGCTGGATGCAGAGGTTCATGCCTGTAATCCCAGCACTTTGGGAGGCCGAGGAGTTCAAGGCCAGCCTGGGCAACATAGTGAGTCCCTATCTCTACCAAAAAATTAAAAATTAGACAGTGTGGTGACATGTGACTGTAGTCCTAGATACTTGGGAGGCTGAGGCAGAAGGATCCCTGGAGCCCAAGAGTTTGAGGCTGCAAAGAGCTATGATCCTGCCATTGCACTCCAGCTTGAGTGACAGAACGAGATCTTGTGTCCAAAAAAAAAGAAAAAGAATTTTAGTATAAAGCTACAGTAATCAAGATAGTGAGGTATTGGTGAAAAAAAAAAAAAGATAAATGGATCAATGGAACAGAAGAGAGAGCCCAGAAACAGACCCACATAAATACAGTCAACTGAGCTTTGACAAAGGAACAAAGGCAATACAATGTAGCAACCAAATAGTGCTGAAAATACTCAACATCCAGATGCATAAACATAAATATATATTCACAATAGCCAAGATGTGGAATCAATCTAAGTATACATCAATGAATAAATAGATAAAGAAAATGTGGTATATATGTACGATGGAATACTATTCAGCCTTAAAAAGAACATCCTGTCATTTGTGACGACATAGATGAACCTGCAGGACATCCTGTTAAGTGAAATAAGCCAGGCACAGAAAGGCAAATGCCACATGATACCATTTGTACGTGGAATCTAAAAACAACAAACTCACAGAAGCATAGAGTAGAATGGTGATTACCAGGAGCTGGGGGTAGAAGGTGGACTGAGGAGATGTTGGTCAAAGGATACAAAATTTCAGTTAGGCAGAATAAGTTTAAGAGATCCACTGAGCAACACGGGGACTAAAGTTAACAATGTATTGCATATACATAAAAATTGCTAACAGAATAGTTTTTAAGTGCCTACACCACACAAGAAATGGTGAGTATGTGAGGTAATGCATGTACTAATTAGCTTGATTTAGCCTCCATAAGGTATACACATATAAAAACAAGTTGCACAGCCTCTCTGAACTATTAAAAAATGTTTTAAATTAAAAAATTATAAAAGTTGTATACCATAAATATATATAATTTTTATTTGTCAATTTAAATAAATAAAGTGAATCTAGACCCAAACCATACACCCTTCACAAAAATTAATTCAAAATTGATCACAGTCCTAAATGTAAAACACAAAACTATAAAACTCCTGGAAGACAGCATAGGAGAAAATCCCTGTGACCTTGGGTTTGGCAATGACTTTTTAGATACAACATGAAAGGCATGATTCATGAAAGAAAGAATTGACAAGCCATGCTTCATTAAAATTAAAAATTTTTCTCTGCAAAGGACCATCAAGAGATGAACAAACAAGCTACGGATTGGAGAAAATATTTGCAAAAGCCTGAGAATTATGAAAGTATTTACATGCAGGTTTTGCAGCAAATGAAAACTATCACAGTGCATGTAATACAATCGAAAGGAATATTCTCCCCACTATGCTCATACCCTCTACCCAACAAAAACAAAACTCCCACGAGCACGCATCCAAGACAAATTGTAGAATGGAAAATCAGTTGTGAAAGTTTTTTTAGAAGAGTCATTGCAGTATTATTTCATTAGGGTTGGGAGATGATGAGAAAGTGTTTGTTCAATGAACATTTAAGTAGCATAGTTTACCAAAGAGCCTTACCACAGAGCAGTTTTATGTGTGCAGCACAGCTGGAAGTAAAAATGCACACAAAAGGAAAAAAAACAAACCGCAGAACTGTTAAGCTGAGACAGTGGAGCAGCAATGAAAGCAGTCTGGATTTTTTTTTCTTTTCCACATAAAGATACCATTTGGTAGAATAAACAAAGCATTCTTTGCATTTAAATAAACTTAATTTTTAAACAGCAGAAGGAAAGGGGGAAATGAAACTAACCCACACATAAAACAAAACCAGAGATCACTAAGAAAAAGACTTCAAACCAAATTTTCACTTTAATTAAGACAACACCCAATAATAAAAATCTGAGAAGGACATTGCTGATGCAAGAAAAATCTTTTTCTTCAAATTTAACTAATCGATTTATGAGGATGGCATCCAGCTACCTACATAAATGGAAAAGATCATCAAGTACCCAAGTCGGACAATGTGACATGGGATGATTTTACTGCTTAGGAGTTGTATGGTTACTTACAGAAAGCCTGAAAACAATGTGTACTTCCTGTCTCTCTAACTCATAACTAGAACCCAGGAGATTACAAAAACAAACGCACATTCTTCCGAGTCTAAACCAACTCCTTTGAACTATCTTCTGCCACAGGAAATGCACCTCTCTCCTCTTCTGCAAACAGGGCATAGGAAAATTACTGGAAGAATTCCTCTGAGGAAAGAGAGACTTTCTTGCATATTTCAGAAAATCCATGGCTGCCTCAAGGGATGTCCATTATCCTAATCTTGTCAAAACTTCAGCTGCTTCTCAAGCTATCAGTGAGAGGCAAAGCTTCTCCAGCAAGTTCTAATTATTGGATTAATCTTTGTTCATTTAATCTTTGTTGATTTATCACTTTCTTTAGCAGAGGATACCAATAATAATCAGACCAAATCACTCTCATAACTTGCCTCTTTTACCTTAAGGAAATGTACCTCTCGGAAACTAGACAATAGGTAATAAACAGGAAATGTGACCACCTTGAAGCTGTGAGGTGAAGGGCTTCCAAGGAGAGAGCTACGATTTTCATGACTGTCCCAATTCCTATAGCGATGAGAGGCTAAAGAGAAAGCAAGCGTTGGCCCAAGAAAAGCAAAGATCAGATTTCTCCTCCATCGGCTGTGTGTATTTCTTTGCAGCATTGAGAACTGGCTGGAGCAAAAAGTGATGGCTCTGAGAGGTGGAGATTTTTCTGGCAATAGAAAACTAGTATCTAAAGAACAGATGAATTTGTGAGTGATTTATTTCTAGGAATACAGACTTAATGATTCCTTCCTTGTTCTCCATCCACCTTGCTTATGTAACACTGAAGGAGGGGAGGGGAAGCTCACCTGTTTTACGTTTTTTAAAAGTAATACACGAATAATGAAAAAATAGGTAATTTGAGCCAACTTTCTTGCTGAAAATAATTAGAAAAGCAATTCGGAATATATTTGAAAGCATCAGGGAGCTAACAGTATAGTAAAGAACTATAATACCAAGATCTAAAAGAGAATGAAGACTAAGGAAGGTAAGCCCAACATTTGGGAGCATTTTTCCCTAGGGGTATCTGTGGAAAATGGAGGGAATGGCTTAAAGGTTAAATAGCACTTTTTTTTTTTTTTTTTTTTTTTTTTGAGACAGAGTCTCACTCTTTTTCCTGGGCTAGAGTGAGTGCTGTGGTGTCAGCCTAGCTCACAGCAACCTCAAACTCCTGGGCTCAAGCGATCCTCCTGCCTCAGCCTCCCGAGTAGCTGGGACTACAGGTATGCACCACCATGCCCAGCTAATTTTTTCTATATATTTTTAGTTGTCCGATTAATTTCTTTCTATTTTTAGTAGAGACGGGGTCTCGCTCTTGCTCAGGCTGGTCTCGAACTCCTGAGCTCAAACAATCCGCCCACCTCGGCCTCCCGGAGTACTAGATTACGGGCATGAGCCACCGCACCCGGCCTAAATAGCATTTTTAATAGCCTTACATTAGCAGAACAGAGATTGGATTCTAGGACTCAACAAAATGAGATGGGTCTGGCAAATTCCTAATGCTTTGCTTGGGAATACAAAGAGTTGGTCCTAGAATTAAAAATAAACAGATGTAGTAAGGTTGTTGCAGGGTATTCAGCTCAGCTTGGAATCATCATTGAATTAAGTTGATCCCATTTTCCTAACGTATCAGGCTTCCTGGGGTGATGGTGGCCTCACATTATCTGGTACAGACAAACATAAATTCTCTGTGGGGAAGAATGACTGCATACTAGGCTTCAAATTATTTTTTACGAACTACTTTGAAAACACATTTACCATCACAGTTAAAAGTAACCAAACATACAAGGAGGTAAGATATCATAAAAGAAAGGCAGCAGGAAAAAAAAAGATGATAGAAATAGATCCTAGATGTTGGAGGTATGTAAACAAGACTCTAAAATAGTGCTGCTTATAATGAATAAGGAGATAAAAGTAGGGTGACCCATTCATTCTGGTTTGTCTAGGACTTTCCAAGTTTGGGTATTGAAAGTCCTGTGTCTCAGAAAGCCCCCCATTTCTAGAAAGCCAAGAGGGTTGGTCTTGCTAGAAATTATAATATTGAAAATTTTAGCAAAAACCTGGAAACTATAAGAACATAAAAATTTTACAAGTGAAAAATACAATAACTGAAATTAAGAACTCAATAAATGGATTTAATAATACACTGGACACACTGAAGAAAAAATTAATAAAATAAAGATAGGTCAGAATAAAATATCTATAAAGAAGAAAATATCCAAAAGGAAGATAAAAGGAAAGAAAATAAAAATGAGAGGGAAATTAACACAGAGAAGAAACCTAAAATATACATAATTTAAGTTCCAAAAGAGGAGGAGCGAGGAAATGGGTCAGCACCGATATTTAAAAATATAATGGCTGAGAATATTTCAAAACTGATTAAAGACATTAAGCCATAGATTGAAAAAGCACCATGAACCATAAGCAGGATGAACTCATAGGCCCATTGCAGTAAAAGTGCTGAAAACCAAGAAAAAGAGAAAGCTTTAGAGTTGCCAGGGAAAGTAAGAGATAACTTATGGTTAACAGAGTGACACTTTGACTGACATCTAACTTCTAAATAGAAACAATAGGATCCATAAACAATAAAAAATATATCCCTGAAGAAATAGAAGAGAATAATCTCCAGGACATCTACAGGATAGTATCAGCCACCTGAATCTGAATCTATTAATAAATCCTTCTAAAACTATACAGAACAAGGAGAGCAAATTAAACCTCCTATAATTATGCCTGCCTGGAGTATGTCTAAGAAACAAAGAATACTCCAAATATGAAATTCCATGTGAGCTGAAAAACAAACACTTCAAACCCAGTAGAGCCAGCTGCAGAGCACATGCTGGAGCAGCAACAAAAGAAGTCTCGAAAAACACATAAAACAAGAAAGTGCATTATGATATTAACAGTGATGAATAAGGATTAAATCACACAACCCTGAAATGAGTTCAACACTGAAGGGAGAAATACTTAGAAGAGGTCTGAGATCTAGCAGATTTTCTTGACATGGAAGTAATAAAAGGAAAGGGAAAACAGTACAGGATCAGAGGCTGGGTTCTCAGGGAGATGCTACTTTTAGGGTAGAGAAGGCTAATTTCAGTTTTCAGTACCTTGTAGTCCTGGTGGTCATGGGAAAGAAGAAATTATAAGCCATGAAAATTAAGAGCCTACAGAAAAAAAAATTTCAAATTTAAAAGACATACGAACTTCTCCATCCTCCTCAAAAAGGGCAGCATCTTTTTTAAGCTACACTTCATTATACCAAAAGAAAATGATGTTCTTAAGAAACCTAGTAAGCCACCCAAAACCATCATATCTGCCTGAAGTTGCTTGTGCAGGAAAAAATAAGATATTTAAAAATGCACAGAAAATAGCAAACAACATCTATACAAGTCAGTATTAGGAAAAGCAGAAAGTAAGAATCAAATATTTCAGCTGGTGACAATTCTCACAAGACAACCATAAAATACACCTCAAACTGAAATAAATATCTTTAAGTCAGCACTTTTAAATTTCTTTAAATTCTAGTAGGAAATTTCTAAAATCAGAAAGCAGAAAGGACATGAAAACAGAACCACATGAAAAAGAGAGAACACAGGAAGAAACTTTTTAAAAGAAATTCTCTGAAAAATAAAAATAAAATTAGATGTCAAAGGGAGAATAGACTCAATTGAAAATATAATATAGGTAATTGAGGAGATAAATGAAAATAACTAAGCAAAAAAAATAATAAAATAATGTCAGAAGTAAATAGGAGCAGAGTAAAAGAATTAAATATAAAAGATAGGCAAAGAAGATCCAACATATATAAATGGAGTCCCCAGGAACAAAAAGAAAATGGAAACAATGGAACTGAATAAATATGTAAAACCAAAATAAGTAAAATTTCCAGAAATAAAAAAAACTATAAATCTACATATTGAATAAAACCAATGTGTACCTGAAAAAATTAACTTGTAATGGTCATCTCCAAGATATTCTATAAGAAAATTATTAGACTTAAAAGATAAAAGTGACCCTATGCCTGTAAGCAAAAGACCAAATGATTTACAAAGGAAAGACAGATAGGTTAACAAAAGATATCGCAACAGAAATATACAAGCAAGACATCAGTAGTGCAATATTTTTAAGAAAGGAGGAGAAGAAGTGTGAATGAAGAATTTTATATCTAGCCAGTTCACCTTGAAATACCAAGGCCATTTAATATACGCACAGTCTGAGGAAATGTACTCATAAGCCATTCCTAAGAAAGTTATTGGAGAACCAGCTTTATATAATCAAGAGATAGCCAGATAAACTTCAGCAAAGGGGTGGTGACAATTGAATATATTTAATTATAAATCTAAGACTAAAACAAAGATGGGGGCAAAGAAGGAAAAATAGTATGGAAATCTTAAATGTTACGACAAAGCAGGAACCGCTAAAGTAAATAGAAAGACAAGGGAGAAAAAAATAAGAAATTAGAAAAAAAATCTAGAGACTATGCATAGATCGTATGTGGGAGTCAAACAATGTCATTTAAAATGGACAAACTTAATTGTTGAAGCCCAAGTAAGGAAAACTAAGTAGTAAAGACATTATATGATAAAATAGTAATAATATAACCCATAGAACAAACATGACACCAGATACCAAATATGCCAGTCCCTTGATCTTAGACTTCCCAACTTCTAGAACGGGGAGAAATAAATTTCTATTATTTATAAAATACCTAGTCTATGACATTTTTTATAGCAGCAAAATAGATTAAGACACACCCTAAACTAAGACAATAAATAATGATAGTGAAATCCCAAACAATAACTGTTAAGGTAGTTCTTTGGGGTACATACTGAAATTTTCATACATATGTAAAGTTTTCCAGTGATGTCTACTTTTTCCCAAGCATAAAAGGGCCATTCATAGAAATTTACCATAACTTATTAGAGCACAAAGAAAATCTCAGTAAGTTCTATGAATGTTTTAAGTAGAAATTAATAGAAAAAATTTGAATCCATTGGAAATTTTTTTAATTAAAAAAACTCTCTACTAAACAACTCGTGAAAAGTGAAAAAAGACAAATTACAGAATGGCATATGACAATGATAACACTAAATATTGGAATATATAAAGCACAATTAAATAATAAAAGAAAAACAGTCTTGAATAATGGTCTTGCAAAAATGAAAATTGCAGAATAAAATTATCGGAATTAAATTTTAACCTCTACAAAACTAGAGAAAAATGTAAACTGATAAGAATGAAAATAATAAAAGCAGAATGAATGTGGTAGAAAATAGAAAAAAAAATATAACTAATGAATAAATCCACATTCTGTTTCATTGAGGAAAAATCATCAACTTAGACAAACTACTGGGAAATTTATTTAAGAGAAAAGGAAAGAAAGAAAAACATACAAAATAAGAAATAGCAAAGGAACAATAACCATTAAAATAAATGAAATTTTCAAAATCATAGGGAATATTTAGCACAATACTATGCAAGCAAATCTGAAAATCAAGATATGCATATTTCCCTAAAATAAAATTTACAAACATCTACGTCAGTAGAGATAGAAAGTATATAAACCAAGGCCAAATGTGGTGGCTCACGCCCATAATCCTAGCACTTTGGGGGGCTGAGGCTGGAGGAACACTTGATTCCAGGAGTTTGAGACCAGCCTGAGCAACATAGCAAGACCCTGTTTCTACAAACTATTTTTTTAAAAATTAGCTGGGTGTGGTGGTGTGCACTTGTAGTCCCAGCTACTTGGGAGGCTGAGGCAGGAGGATCACTTGAACCCAGGAGTTTAAAATTGCAGTGAGCTATGATGACACCACTGCATTCTCACCCAGGCAACGGAATGAGACCTTACCTCGAGGAAAGAAAAGAAGAAAGTATAAACCAACCAATTTCCATAGAAAGTATTACAAAGCTGTCAAATAACTGTCCAATAAAAAAAGTTCCAAATCATATAATTTCCTAGAAGTCTACCGACTATCTAAAGACCAGATGATCAAAATGCTATTTATATTGTCCCAAAAATAGGAAGTTAGAATGCTGAACAGGTATTCTATTTAAAAAAAAAAAAAAAAAAAAAAAAAAAAAAAAAAAAAAAAAAAAAAAAAAAAAGAACAACAAAAAATAGGAGGGCAAAAATAAAAACCTCAAAATATTTTTATGAAGCTAGTATAAGAATGGTATCTAAAACTGATAAAGATGGCATAAACAAAGAAGTTTATATGCCTATGTTATGAATATTGATGAAAAATCCTAAAACAAAATATCCTAAACAAAAATCCTAAACAAAATATTAGTAAATAATATTTATAAATAATCCACAACATATTAAAATATTAATGCATCATGAAAAATAAAATATATTCCAAAAATGTAACAATGGAAAGGAAGAAGTCAACTTGTCCTGTTTGCAGATGACATGAGGATATACATAGACAATCCTAAGCACTCCACCAAAAAACTGTTAGAACTAATACATGAATTTAGTAAAGTTTCAGGATAGAAAATCAACATGCCAAAAATCAGCAACATTTCTATATGCCAATAATGAACTACCTGAAATGAAATCAGGAAAGCAATTCTATTTACAATAGCTACAAAAAATAATAAAATGCCTACGAGTAAACTTAACCAAGGAGGTAAACAATCTCTACAATGAAAACTACACAATACTGATGAAAGAAATTGAAGAAGGCACAAATAAGTGGTAAGATATCCAGTGTTCATGAATCAGAAGAATTAATATTGCCAAAATGTCCATATTACCCAAAGTGATCTACAGATTCAAGGCAATCCCCATCAAAATATCAATGACATTGTTCATACAAATGGAAAGAACAATCTTCAAATTCATATGAAAATGCAAAAGGCCCCGGATAGACAAAGCAATGTTGAGCAAAAAGAACAAAGCTGGCTGGGCATGGTGACTCACACCTGTAATCCAAAGACTCTGGGAGGCTGAGGCAGGAGAATCCCTTGAGGTTAGGAGTTTGAGTTCAGCCTAAGCAAGAGCGAGACCCTGTCTCTACCAAAAATAGAAAACATTAGCTGGGCATGGTGGCACACACCTGTAGCCCCAGCTACTCCAGAGGCTGAGGCAGGAAGATCACTTGAGCTCAGGAGTTTGAGGCTTGCAGTGAGCTACAATGACGCCACTGCACTCCGGGAGACAGAGCAAGACTCTGTCAAAAAAAAAGAGTGAGAACAAAGCTGGAGATGTCACACTACCTGACTTCAAAATATACTACAAAGATATAGTAACCAAAAACATCATGGTACTGGCATAAACACAGACACATAGACCAATGGAACAAAATAGAAAACCCTGAAATAAATCCATGCATTTACAGTCAACTGATTTTTGACAAAGACGCCAAAAACACACACTTAGGAAAGGATAGTTTCTTCAATAAATTGTGCTTGGAAAACTGGGTATCCATATACAGAAGAATGGAAACAGACCCCTATCTCTTACCATATACAAATATCAACTCGAAACGGATTAAAGACTAAAATGTAATACCCCAGACTATGAAACCACTAGCGGAAAACATAAAGAAATGCTTCATGAGTGAGGATTTTTCAGATAAGACCTCAAAAGCACAGGCAACAAAAGCAAAAATAGACACATGGGATTACATCACAATATAAAGCTTCTGAACAGCAAAACAAAACAAAATAAAAATCCATAGAGTGAAGAGACAACCTACAGAATGGGAGAAAGTATTTGCAAACTATGCATCTGACAAGGGGTTAATATCCAGAATATATTAGAAACTCAACCAACTCAATGGCAAAAAAAAATAACAATTTGAGTTAAAAATGGGCAAAAAACCTGAATAGACACTTCTCAAAAGAAGACATAGAAATGGCCGACAGATATATTTAAAAATGCTCAAAATCACTAATCATCAAGGAAATCTCAATCAAACTTAAAATGAGAAATCCCCTCACCCCAGTCAAAAAGGCTACTATCAAAAAACCAGAAAATAACAAATGCTGGCAAGGGTGAGGTGAGAGCAGAATGCTTATGCACTGTTGGTGGGAATATAAATTAATACAACCATTATGGAAAACCTCTGCAATCCCAGGTTTATTGCAGCAGTAATCGCAATAGCCAAGGTGTAGAATCAACCAAAATACCAGCTCCAGATGAATAGATAAAGAAAATGTGATATACATAGGTAGAGACAGAGATAGAGAAACAATGAAATACTCTTCAGCCATTAAACAGAATGAAATCCTGTCATATGCAGCAACATGGATGAACCTGGAAGGCATTATTTTAACTGAAATAAGCTAAGCACAGAAAAGCAACTACTGCATGATCTCATCCATATGTATAATCTTAAAAAGTTGATTTCATAGAAGTACAGAGTATAATAGTAGCTACCAGAAGGTGGAGAGTCAGGCACCAGCAGAGGTTAGGTCAATAGACACAAAGTAACAGTTAGACCAAAAATAAATAAATAAACAAGTTCTGGTGTTCTCTGACACAGTAGGGTAACTACAGCAAACAATGTGGTGTGTATTTCAAGATAGCTCTTAATAGAAGAGAAGATTTTGAATGTTTTCATCACGAATAAATGATATATGTTTAAAGTGATGGATATGGTAATTATCCCGATTTGATCACTATACAATGTGTACATGCATTGACACATCACACTATACCTCATAAATATGTGCAAATATTATGTGTCAACTATTTAAAAATTAATTTGTAAAAATAATGCAGGCATACCTTGGAGATATTGTGGTTTTGGTTCTATAGGCAAATATTGCAATAAAGCAAGTCACACTAATTTTTTCATTCCCAATGCATATAAAAGTTATGTTTATACTATACTGTACTTCATTAAGTATTCAATAGCATTATGTCTAAAAAAACATTGTACATATCTTAATTAAAAATATTCAGCTGGGCACGGTGGCTCACACCTGTAATCCTAGCACTCTGGGAGGCCGAAGAGGGTGGATTGCTTGAGGTCAGGAGTTCGAGACCAGCCTGAGCAAAAGCAAGACCCTGTCTCTACCTAAAATACAAAAAATTAGCCGGGCACGGTGATGCATGCCTGTGGTCCCATTACACGAAGGCTGAGGCAAGAAGATCACTTGAGCCCAGGAGTTTGAGGTTGCAGTGAGCTATGATGACGCCAGTGCACTCCAGCCTGAGCAACAGAGCAAAACCCTGTCTAAAAACAAACAAACAAAAAAAAGACTTTATTGTTAAAAATGCTACAAATCACCTGAGCCTTCAGGAAGTCATAATTTTTTTGCCGGTGGAGGATCCTGCTTTGACGGTTGCTGACTGATCAGGTAAGTGGTTGCTGAAGGTTGGGGGGGCGGGCCGTGGCAATTTCTTAGAATAAGACAACAGTGATGTTTGCTGCATCAATTGACTCTTCCTTTCATGAAGGATTTCTCTGCAGCACGTGATACTGTTTGACAGCATTTTACCCGGAGTAGAACTTCTTTCAAAATTGGAGTTAATTCCCTCAAACCTTTCATTGCTTTATCAGCTAAGTTTATGTATGTTAATATTCTAAGTCCTTTGGTTTCTCAAAAACATTCACAGCATCTTCACCAGGAGTAGATTGAGTCCACCTCACAAAGCCACTTTTCTTTGCTCATTCGTAAGAAGCACTTCTTCATCCGTTCAAGTTTTGTTTTGTTTTTTTAAGTTTCTTTCTTTTAATTTCAAAAGATTTAGGGGGTACAAGTGTTTCTGGTACATAGATGAATTGTATAACGGTGAAATCAGGGACTTTAGTGTACTTGGTGCTTAAATAGTGTACATTATACCCAATAGATAGTTTTTGACCCCTCGCCTCCATCCCACCCTCTCCCTTCTTAGTCTCTGATGTCCATTATTCCACTTTGTATGACCATATACACCCATTGCTTAGCTCCCACTTATAAGTGAGAATATGTGGTATTTGTTTTTCTGTTCCTGAAACACTTCCCTTAGAATAATGGTCTCCAGTTCCATACAAGTTGTTGCAAAAGACATTATTTCATTTTTTTTTATGTCTGAGTAGTATTCTGTGGTGTATGTGAGGGGGTGTTTGTGTACATTTATATATACATGCATATACACAGCACATTTTCTTTATCCACTCATCAGTTGATGGGCACTGAGGTTGATTCTATATCTTTGTAATAGTGATTTATGCAGTGATAAACACTCAGATACAGGTGTCTTCTTGATATAGTGACTTATTTTCCTTGGGGAGATACCTAGTAGTGAGATTGCTGGATCAAATGGTAGATCTACTTTTAGTTCTTTGAGGAATGTCCATACTATTCGTCACAGAGGTTGTACTAATTTACATTCCCACCAAAAATGTATAAGTGATCACTTTTCACAGCATCCATGCCAGCATCTATTGTTTATTGACTTATTAACAATGGCCATTCTGACAAGGATAAGGTGGTATCTCACTGTGATTTTAATTTTCATTTCCCTGATGATCAGTGAAATTGAGCATTTTTTCATGTTTGTTGGCCATTTGTATGTCTTCTTTTGTGGAAAAAAAAATCTGTTCATGTCTTTTGCCCACTTTTTGATGGGGTTGTTTGGGTTTTTCTTGCTGATTTTTTTTTTTTTTGAGTTCTTTGTAAACTCTGGATATTAGCCCTTTATTGGATGTATAATTAGCAAATATTTTCTCCCATTCCATAGGTTGTCTATTCCTTTGCTGTGCAGAAACTTTTTAATTTAATTAAGTCCCATTTCTTTATGTTTGTTGTTGCTGTATTTGTTTTGGAGTTCTTAGTCATAAATTCTTTGCCTAGGCTAATGTCTAGAAGAGTTTTTACTATGTTTTCTTTTAGAATTTTTATGCTGTAGGTCCTATATTTAAGTCTTTAATACCTACGACCAACTAATTTTTGATAAAGCAGACAAAAACATACACTGGGGAAAGGATGCCCTATTCAATAGATGGTGCTGGGAAAATTGGATAGCCACATGTAGAAGAATGAAACCGGATCCCTCTCTCTCACCATGTACAAAAATTAACTCAAGAGGGTGTAAAGACTGTTCAAGTTTTATCATGAGGTTACAGCATGTCAGTCACAGCTTTAAGCTCCACTTCTAATTCTAGTTCTCCTACTATTTCCACCATATCTGCAGTTACTTTCTCTACTGAAGTTTTGAATCCCTCAAAGTCACCCATGAGGGTTGGAATCAAGTTCTTCCAAACTCCTGTCAATATTGATATTTTGATCTCCTCCCATGAATCCCAAATTTTCTTAATAGCTCCTAGAATGGTGAATCCTTTCCAGAAGTATTTGATATACTTTGCCCAGATCCATCAAAGGAATCACTACATGGTAGCTATAGCCTTATGAAATGTAGTTCTTTAATGACACTTGAAAGTCAGAATTATTCCTGGATCCATGGGCTGCAGGATGGATGTTGTGTTAGCAGCATGAAAACAACATTAATCTTCTTGTGCGTCTCCACCAGAGCTCTTGGGCGACCAGGAGCATTGCCAATGAGTAGTAATATTTTGAAAGAAATATTTTTTTCCGAGCAGTAGTTCTCAATAGTTGGCTTAAAATATTCAGTAAACCATGCTGTAAAAAGATGTTCTGTCATCCGGGCTTTGTTCCATTTACAGAGCATATGCAGAGTAGATTTAGTGTAATTCTTAAAGACCCTGGGATTTTTGAAAGGTAAATGAGCATTGGGTTCAACTTAGTCACCAGCTGCATTACCCGCTAACAAGAGTCATGTCATTTGGAGCTTTGAAGCCAGAAATTGACTTCTATTTTCAAGCTATAAAAATCCTAGATGGCATTCTTCTACTGGGCTTCTTCCCAACAGAAGGCAAAGGCTGTTGTGTCTGCATTGAAAATCTGTTGCTTGGTGTAGCCACCTTCGTCAATGGTCTTAGCTAGATCTTCCGTGTAATCTGCTGCAGCATCTACATCAGCACTTGCTCCTTCACCTGACATTTTTATCTATGGAGACAGTGTCTTTCCTTCAACCTCACGAACCAACCGCTGCTAGTGTCAAATTTTTCTTCTGCAGCTTCCTCACCTCTCTCAGCCTTCGCAGAATTGAAGGGTTAGGGCCTTGCTCTGCATTAGGCTTCGGTTTAAGGAAATGTTATGGCTGGTTTAATCTTCTATCCAGATGACTAAAACTTTCTTTATATCAGCAATAAGGCTGTTTTGCTTTCTTACCTTTAGTCTGTTCACTGGAGTAGCACTTTTATTAATAATTTCCTTCAAGACCTTTTGCTTTGCATTTACAACTTGTACAACTGGCTAACTGGTGCAAGAGGCCTAGCTTTTGCCTGTTTCAGCTTTTGATATGCCTTCCTAGCTAAGTTTAATTGATTCAAGGTGAGAGACTTGTGACTCTTGCTTTCACTTGAACTTAGAGGTCATTGTAAGGTTATTCTAATTTCAATATTGTTGTTTCTCAGGAAATAGTGAGGTTCAAGTAGAGAAAGGGAGACAAGGTCAGTGGAGCAGTCATAACATACACATTTATCGATTAAGTTCCCCTGTCTTCTATGGGTGCGGTTTGTGGCACCCAAATCAATTAAAACAGTAACTTCAAGGATAAATGATCACAGATCACCACAACAGATATAACAATAATGAAGAAGTTTATATTATTGCAAGAATTATAAAAATGTGACACAGAGATACAAAGTGAACACGTACTGTTGGAAAAATGGCCCAACAGATGTACGGGATGGATGCAGGGTTGCCATGAACCTTCAATTTGCAAAAAAACACAGTATCTGTGAAGCGCAATAAAGCAAAGCATAACACAGCAAGGTTCACCTGTATGTAAAATAATGATGATAATGGTTTATAATATGATGAATAAAAAGAGTAGCAATGAGTTCAAAGAGACAGTAAAACAAACAATTAATACAGAAGATAGCTAATAAATATAGAAGTAATGACAGAAATAGAAAATTACATTTGAAAATCCCAACAGTAATAATTAATTTAGGTAAGGGTCATTAATGGCTGCCAAAACAATTTGGTGAAAGTTTTAGGGAAGTGAATATTCATATGATCCCAAATTATCACCTCATGTATCCCACAGATTACTTATTACTCATATAGGGGAATAGTTCTGACACAGAACACACAACATCAGTTTTGTTGCAAAAATGTTATCATGAGGAAATAGACAAATCCAGATTTGGGAACAGTTTATAAGCAAGCAGGTGGACTCTTCAATGATGGTGATACCATTAAAAAGAAAACCATTAGGGAGACTCTTCTGGATTGATGGAGACAGAAGTGATGTACAACCAAACAGAACTGCATCATCCTTGACTGGATCCTGGACTTTAAAGCACCCATAAGCACACTCTAATGACCTTTTTTTGAGAAAACTTGGAAATATTGAATAGTAGTTAATATAATGTTAACTTTATTAGGTGTGGTAATAATGTCATGCTTTTGTAGGAGAAGGCCCTGCTTCTTAGAAAAATCATGCTAAAGTAAGTGAAAGATGTATGGATATTCATTGCATTACTACTCCTTCTGTATGTTTAAAATTCTTCAAAATAAAAAAAAGTTGGAGTGAAAAAAGAGAATAGTCACTACCCTAGAATTCTTTACCTAGTGCAAATATTCTTTAAGAATGAATGTGAAATTTAAACCTTTTTAGACATAAAAAGTCAAGAGAATTTTCAATCAGCAGATTTACACTAAAGGAAATACTAAAACTGTGTTCAGAGGGAAGATAAATCCAGATGGAAGGTTGGATGTGAGGAAACAATAAAGAAAAATAAAAATGAAAATGTATATCTACAGTATAAAACAATAATATCTTATTTGGTTTAAAACACCTATGGAATTAAAATACACAAAGGGCAAGAACGACAAGAGGCTGGCAAATGAAGTTCCAGTTTGTTCTGAAGTCTTTGCACTGTCCAGGGTACCTCTGGTCAGTCAGGAATGCACACTGCAATATCTAACGTAACGAGGAAAATAGTGAAACATGTATATTACTCCTAGGCTAATAGAAGGAAAATGGAGTCATAAAAAGTACCCAGCATATCAGAAAAGGAGGAAAAAAGGAAGGAAAAAATGGAACATTGAGGAACAAGACAAATAGAAAGGATTTAGTAATATAAACTTGAATATATCAGTAATTGCAATAAGTGTAAATGAACTAAATGCTCCAATTTAGATAAATATTATCAGATTGGATTTTAAAATATCTAAAACAGCCATCTGCTATTTACCAGAAATGTATCTAAAACATTAAGGCTATAGAAGTATTCAGGGTAAAAAGATAATCTATGAAAAAACAGCTGATATTACTATATTATCAATATTGACTATATTTTGGTGAATAAAGCAATGAATTCCAAAAGACAACAAATGTCAAGAGTATGCTTTCTGACCACAATGCATTAAGCAAGAAGCCAATGAGAAAAGCCCCCACGTGTTTGAAAATGAAGCACTACACTTTTAAATGACCCGTATTCCAAGGAGAACTCACACTGTAGTAAGTAAACATTTTGAATTGCATGGCAGTGAAAATTAAAACGTATCAAAACTTGTAGGATGCAGCTGAGCTTAAAGGAATATTTATAGCCTAAAATGTGTACCTTAGGGGGGAAAAAGCTGACAATCAACAAATTAAAGATTAGAAGAAATACATCAAAGTAAACTAAAATAAAGTAGAATAAAGTAAATAATAAATACAACAGCAGAAATTAATATAAATAGAAAACAAATATACAATAGAGAGGATCTACAAAGCAATCAAATGACTAATAAAATATATAACTCCCTGTAAGATCTTTCAAGAAAAAGAAAAAGAAACAAAAAAATCAATGTCATGAATAAAGGAAAATGGGGCTTAGGGGGACATCCCTCCAAATTCTGCAACATAAAAAGACATGAACAACAATGTATATGTATATCAAAACATTATTTTATATACCTTAAATATAAACAATTTTTGTCAATTTTACCTCAATAAACCTGGAGGTGAGGAGAGATAATAAGAACACATTGTGAAAAATTTTTTTGCCAATAAATTTGAAAATTTAGTTAAAATACACAAATTACTAGAAAAATGCAGCCTACCAAAGCTGACACAAGAATACCAATTAGTTTAGTTTCACTAAAAGTAGTAAAGAAAGTTCATAATTGGAAATTAAAAATTTTTTCGTAACAAATTCCTGGCCTAGATGACATTGTTGGTGAATTTTTACAAGTATTTCAGGAAGAAATAACCCCAATTGTTTTCAAAGTCATCTAGAAAATAGAAAAAGAGAAAACATTCCACACTTATTTTCTGAGGCCAGCATAATGTTGATATCAAAACCTGACACATTACAGAAAAGAAAATTATGAAACAACTTCGTTCATAAATATATGTGCAAAAATTCTTAACAAACCATTATAATAGGGAATCCAGCAATGTACTAAAAGGATAATAGAGTACAACCAAGTTCCGTTTAATCCAGGAATGCAATTAGCTTAATATCGAAAAAAGTCAATTGATGTAATTCATCATATGAAAAGAAAAAGGAAAAAAAGAATATGTTCATCCCAACAGATGAAGAAAAAGCGTTTAATAGAATTAGCATCTATGTTGATTTTTTTAGCACACCTGTAATCAAGGAGACTTTTTTAATTTAATAAAAGGTAACACAAACAAAACCTACAGCACTTCAGTTATCTTTTGCTACATAATTAACCACCCTAAAACTTAATGGTTTAAAACAAAACCATTTTATTTACTTCACGTTTTATGGATCAACCACCTAGGCTGGGTCATTCTTGCTTTTTTGCTTGTGGCTTTCTTAGGTGTTGCTTAGGGTCACTCGCGTGGCTGCACCTGGTGGCTCAGTAAGGGCTAGTTGGTCCAGGACGATGTCCTTCTCAGGCCCCGTGGTTGGTGCTGGCAGTGACAGCTGGAGAGATGGGCCTTTCTCTGTCCATTGTGTCTTACCCTCAGGGAGGTCGGTCACAGCTTCTGGACGGGACGACAGCAGTGTTCCAGAAAGCGAGAGCGGAAGCAAGGCTTCTTGAGTGCTAAGCCGTGGAATCCACATATTGCCATTTACGCCACATTCTTTTAATCAGGGCAAGCCACAAGGCCAGCTTTGATTCTGGGGAGGTGAATAAATAGCCCCTCCTTCCTTATGGGAGTGAAAAATCCACATGCAAATGAACATATCTATGGAGATGACAGAAATTTGCGACCACATTTTGTAAAGTACCACATACAGTACACATCATATTAATGATGACATGTTGAAGGCTTTTCCTTTGAGTTTAAGAATGAGAGAAGGTTACATATACATAGTAACAATTGATTTTATATCCAGCAATCTTGCTAAATCTCTTAATGATTTGAATCATTTATCTCTGGATTTTAAAATTTTCTACATATTAAAGAAAGATCTTTAAATAAAAAAGAAAAGAATGAGAGAATACCTACTATCACCACCTTACTTTGATTATACTGATTATACTTTGATTATCCTAGCCAGTTTTATAAGGCATGAAAGAGTTGTTTAAAAAGATACAAAATTTGTAAAGAGAAAGTAATTGTCATTATTTACACATAGTGTGTATAAAATATGCTGAAGAATCTACAAATAAATTATTAGAAATAATACTTGAAGTAGACATATAAAATGTGATGGTACAGTCACCTTGGTAGACAGTTTGGCAGTTTTTTACCGAGCTGAACATAGTCTTACCATATGATTCAGTAGTTGCACTTCCATGTGGGTTGAAAATTTAACATTCATCTACAAAGTTGCACATGACTGTTTACAGCAGTTTTATTTACAATGACCAAATCTGGAAGCAACAAAGATTTACTTCAATAGGTGAAAAGACAAGCAAACTATAGGACATGTATACAAAGAAATATTTTTAACAATTACAAAATGAACTATCAAGCCACAAAAGACTTGGCAGAACCGTAAATGCATATTACTAAGGGAAAGAAACCAGTCAGCAAAGTCTACTCTATGATTCCAACTGTGTGACATCTGAAAAACGCAAGACTACAGAGAGTAAAAGTGTCAGTGGTCGGCTGGGGTTCTGGGGAGCAGGAGAGGTGATGAATAGGTGAAGCACATGAGATGCTTGGGGCAGTGAAACTGTTCTGTATGACAGTGTCACAGTAGATACAGGACATTGTGCATTTGTCAAAACCCATAGAACTATACAAAACCAATGAGCAAATCTGAATGAAAGTCTGGATTTTAGCTGATAATCATGTACCAACATATGATTCATTAATTGTAACAAATGTCTCACACTAATGCAAGATGTTAATGATGGGACAACTGTGTATGTGGTTGGGGGGCAGATGATACAGCTATTTTCTGTATTATCTGCTCAATTTTTCTGCACATCTTAAACTGTTATTAAAAAATGAAATCTATTAATTTTTAAAAAATTGTTGAGGAAAAAATAAAGACAACTAAATAAATATTCATGAATTAAGACTGAACTATAGATTCAAGGCAATGCCAAGCAAAACTCAACAGTTGTTAATTTTTTGGTGGGGGGGGGTTGTTGATTTGGTTTGGTTTGGTTTTGGTTTTGGTGGTACTTCACAATCTGGTTCTAAAATCTGTGTAAAAATGCAAAGGGTCAAAAGGCACCAAGACAATCTTCATGTAGGAGATCAAGTTAGAGGACTTGGTCTATCAGAAATCAAGTCATATTTTAAATCTGTAGTAATTAAGACCATATGGAATTTTTACCAAAACAAATAGATCAATGGAATGAAATACAGTTCAAAACAGACCCACATATACATGTATACTGGTTGAGCATCCCTAATACAAAAATTCAAAATGCTCCAATGACCATTTCCTTTGAATGTCATGCTGGCACTCAAAACGTTTGAGATTTTGGAGCATTTTGGATTTCGGATTTTTTGGTTTGGGGTGCTCAACCTGTACTTGACTGACAACACAAAGGAGGCACTGCAGAGCAGTAGAAGACAGAGGGTTTTTTCAGTTTAGTGGTGCTGAGAAAAATTGGAAATATATGTGGGGGGAAAAAATGAAGCTTAATCCCTACCTCACAACCAGCCATCCCAGTCTGTGTGCCAAAAGTAAAGTAACAGA
>RJWJ010027193.1:0-22395 GCA_004363605.1 Indri indri
TCAAGTGATCCTCCTGCCTTGGGCTCCCAGAGTACTAGGATTACAGGTGTGTGCCACCACCCCCAGCCTGAAACATATGTCTTCTACACTTGTTTGCCTTCCATATGGATTAAGGATGAGTAACAGCCTATTAGACTGCATTTCATGCCAGTTTAGGATTATTCACTATTCAGGTATGTAATAATCACAAGCGAAATCTTGGACATTGCTCTTTTTTTGAGAATGGGAATGTCAGCAGCTTTATTTGTTTAGCTTTGTGAGCAAAGCACCTCTTAGAAACTGCAACTGCAGAAAATGTATTACAGTGAATGAATGAAATGCAGAGTTGCTTTCTTGAGCCCCTCAAAAATTCTGACAATCTCACAGGCTTTCACCCAGTGAATGCCACAAAATATCTGTTAAATGAACTGACATTGCAATAAAAAACATATTATGACTCAAGGGACATTTTCATAAAAAAAGAAAGAGAAAGAAGAAAAACATAAACGAGCCCCCTCTTGTGTTTTGTTGTGGTATTGCAAAACTTACCATTCATTAGTTGGGCAAAATATCAATATGTGGTTATAAAGTAAACATGATTAAGCGCTTGGTTTTGCCATATATAAAATATTCTTAAATCTGTGCAGCACTTTAGTCACAAAGCAGAGATTTTTGCAGACACTAAATCATTTTAAGCCTCAGTGAAATTTCCCTGTGAGGTAGGTATTTAAGATGAAAGAACTAAGGCTTGATGACAAGAAATGACATATTGAAGGTCACACATATACTTCAATTGAATCATATCTCTTTGTGCCACAGAAAGACAGAAAACCAGTAGACAGTTGCACTGAAGAAAGGGCACTGTCTTTATAGTCTGGGAACTACTTGTGTATCTATTTTCTTATTTATAAAATGAGGATGGTATTGACAATATTGATAATACCTCTTCCCTAAGTGTTAATGTTAAGGCCAATGCAGTGGTTTGGTCACTTGCTCAATCATTTCCTCATCAGGAAGTTCATGGAAGCACAATTTTTGGTGCCAAACAAAACAAAACAAAACAAAAAACAAACCAAAAACCACGCATAACCCTAGAAATTAAATCAAATCACATCAATAAGATATATATGTGTGTTATGTACTTACACACACATATATACATGTTGTAAACCCATAAATATATATATACATTTTGAACCCATTTAAAAGTGAAATAGGCCAGGCATGGTGGCTCACACCTGTAATCCTAGCACTCCGGGAGGCTGAGGCGGGAGGATTGCTTGAGCTCAGGAGTTCGAGACCAGCCTGAGCAAGAGCAAGACCCCATCTCTACTAAAAATATAAAAACTAGTCGGGCATCGTGGGGTGAGCCTGTAGTCCCAGCTACTTGGGAGGCTGAGACAGGAGGATCACTTGAGCCCAGGAGTTTGAGGTTGCTGTGAGCTAGGCTGATGCCACGGCACTCTACTCAGGGCAATGGAGCAAGATTCTGTCTCAAAAAAAAAAAATTAATAAAAAAAATAAAATAGAGTCTGCGGCTGCGACACCCTCTGGTAAAGGCATGTAGTTGGTGGCTGAGACCTGTGGGCTGGGCTGATACACGCTCCCGGTGGAGGCAGGGGAGGTGAGCTGGAGCCAGGGCCGGTACAGTGGTAGTAGCTGGACTGACCGTCACTGCTGCAGAATTTGTAGCCATGTTTTTCAAGCCTCGAAGCATATGGAGCCTCAAGTAAAACAAGTTTTTCAAAGTCTACCAAAATCTGCCTTCAGTGGTGGCTATTAAGAGGTGGGGTGGAACCCGACATGACAAAATGGGAAGGAGCGTTAATACTAGGTGTAAGCCCTACTACCGATAAAGGAAAAATAAGGGATGCTTATGGACAAGTTATGTTAGATCACCCAGCCAAAGGAGGATCTCCCTATATAGCAGCCTAAATCAATGGAGTTAAAGATTTACTAGAAGGTCAAGCAAAAACTGAAGTAAATGTACGATGAATTTTAAGTTCATATTAGTTTATGTATATGAGTAGCAACTTTTTATTAATAAAATGCCCCGGAGCTACAGCTTTTAGAAATGATTTAGCATACGCTAAATCAAAGACTTGGTTAAAAAAACAGAAAAAGAAAAGAAAAAATCCTTATATGTGTTATGTATGTGGGTGCGAGTGGGTGTGGGGTGTGTGTGTGTTTGTATAGGTATAGAGAAAAGTGTGGAAGGATATGCACCCAACTGTCAACGCTGCTGCGGGTTGGGATAGGGAGGATGGATGCATTGAGGAAGAGAAAAAATTACTGTTTTTATCTGGCTTGTTGCAAGGAACTTGTATGGCTTTCATAGTTGGGAAAGAAATTCAAACAAAGTGTCTCTAAATGAGTATGTCTTAAGCTCGTTGTGGGACAGGCACGGAGCTAGGCTCTGGGCATATAAAGATGAGAAGACAGTGACTTTGTCTTAAAAGGAGCTCATAATCTAGGGGCAGACATGGGACAATGATGACAGAACCAACAATGATGCTGAAATGTGTTGGGTGCTGATAAAGGCACGATCAGGCAGCTCCAAGAGCATAGGAAGTGGGCTTCTATTCTGTTCTCAGAAAGTGGTTGAAGGTTCTCTGAGTGGGGTCGGTTAAAAAAAGTAAGAAAGTGGTTGAGGGGTGTGTGCAGACGAATGTTTTCTGGAGGTGCTGCTTGAGTCAGAGCTGACCCTTGCCTGACAGTTTTCCAGATGAAGAAGGGTTTGAAGAGTATTCCAGATAGAAGGAACCAAATTTTGGAAGGCAGGGATGCAAGAACCAGTAAGAGGCCTTTAGAAACTTCCAGATTATGTGAGGGTGTTGGCATAGGCCATGTGGAGAAGGGCCCAATGTGCTAAGGGAAGGATTTCAATTTAATGCTAAAAGCTTTGAACCTCCTCCATACAACAGAGGAGTGACATGATTAGAATTGTTTTCCAGAAAGATCATTCTTGCTGCAGAGTGTGCAGACGACCAGGCAGGCAATTGTTCCTGTGCTCAAAGAGCTTACAGTTTACTTTGGAAAAGAAACAAATGATAACCAGGATTTATCAAGTGCTTACTTTGCCAGGCACTGTTCTAAGTATTTTACAAACCTGCCCTATAGTGTAGGTAGTATTTCGATCCCATTTTACAGAGGAAACAGACACAGAGGAGTCAGGTGACTTGCTTATTGACACCCAAGCAGGCAGATCAAGAACTTAACCCCCATGTGATACATTTATAGTGAAGCATGTTAGGTTCTAAGGATAGGTATCTCGGTGACCATCTAACCTGGGCTAGGAGAATCAGGTGAGGCTTCTTTTCCAGCAGAGGTGGTTTCTAGTCTGAGATTAGAGAAGGGGTGGGGAACCTTTTCACGTTGGAAGGATGCATTAATTTAGCTGTAACCAAATAAGGCTGCATTCCAGAAACTTCAGTTAGATATACTTAAAAATGTACATTATTTTGTAAAAATCTAACTACTATACTTAATAATTGCAAAAAAACAAAATTATTTGTTCATTTTAATGTTAACCAACCTTTTAATGACTTTGCTGTGTCTGCTTTTTGTTGGAAAGCATTTGAATATTTGGTTGCAGTGTGGAGGTCCACAGTTTTCAGTTGATCCTCTAGATGGGAATCAGTCATTTGTGACCTTAAGGGTGTCTTGATTTGGGTGAGATAGGAGAATGTAGATTCACAGCAATAAGAGGTTGAAAAGCAAGAAAACATTTTTCGGGCTTGTTGCCAAAGGTGTGGGTATTTTTCCATATTTCAATTGGAACTTTCTTAGCATCAAACAATGACTTTAAAATGCCATCTACTGAGAGCTCAACCAATTCCAGCTGTAGTTCTTTAGATGCCTTGGTGATATCAACTATGTGAGGCTGAAATGCTAATTTGAGTGTGATGTCATGATTCTCAAAGTCAGAGAACCATTCATCATCTTCTCCAATTAATAGGTCTCTAACACCTGCGTATTCTTCAAAGGATTTGCATATATCATCCTGCTCATCAATGACCTTTGCCAACTGGGGAAATTGTTCATCCAAAATTTCCTTTTGAAGAAATGTCTTAAAAAAAGATAGCTTTTTTTCAAAATGCTTGGATTTTTTTTTGCCACATATCATATATAGACTTAGTTTCACCTTGCAAAGAAATATTCAAGTTGTTTTAACATGATATCACACAGAAATGCTGCATTCCGATAGAAGTCTTCTTTCAATAATTTGCACTGCTGATTCTGTTCTTCATAAAATTTAACTATCTGTTCTCACAGAGATAAAATTTTGGCTAACACCTGTCCCTGCGGTAGCCAATGCACTCTAGAATGACGCAGCAAATCCATGCTGAATACATCATGATTCAACTTTAGCATGTTGTGAAACTGATGCCATGTTGCATTTGCATGAATATAGTTAAAAATACTTATAACTTGTTGCAAAATGTCACTTAAAACAGTAGCTTTAGCAGGAGATTTTGCTGATGTAAGACACAATGAAAAAAAATGAGAACATCTGGATCTGGTAATTTTTTTACCTGTGCAATAAACCCTTCATGTTTTCCTGTCATGGAAGGTGCACCATTTGTACATACACTCACTAAGTTTACCAAATTCAGTCCAACTTTATGACATTTATCTTGAATGCTGTTGAAGATATCTATTCCCCATGTTCTATTCACAAGAGTGACCAAAGTGAACAACTCTTTGTAGTAAAGAAAATCTTCTGTTATGACCCAAATGAAGTATAGAACCTGTGCTGAGTCATTAGTATCAGTTGATTCATCCAAAGCGATTGAAAAATATATATTTTCCTTTTGAAGTATTGCATGAGGTTGTTCTGTTAAGTTGAAGGCTAACTCATGTTGCCAATCTGTTATGGTTCCCCATGAAAGAGGCAGTTGTTTGTACTTCGAGATGTTATTGGGGTCTAACCATCCTACAACTTTGACAATGCATTCTTTCACAATTTCTACATCACTGAATGGCTTCCCTTTTTTCCTAAGTATATAAGCTACTTTATAAGTTGCTTCAATGGCATTATTTTTAGGTCTTATTGCTGCTTGAAAGAATTGTCTTTGCTTTTGCTTTTCATCTTTTAATTTCTGCAATGCAACCTTTTGCACCTCTGCCTCTAACTTAAAATATTTGTGGTCCTTATGAGTGTTATAATGCTGATGAGCATTGAATTTCTTTAATGTCAATATGGCAGTATAATAAAGCAAGCAAATCATCTTATCTTTAGCAGAAACAAGATAAGATCACAATTCCCTATCCTCATTAAAAATCTGTTTTCTTCCTTCAGTGTTCTTGTGGACTGTTAAGCAGACAGAATTAAGAAGTACTGTTGAGCCGTGCAACTATTCACAAATTCCACTTCAAACAGAAACACAGTGCACCATTGTCAAAAGCTAATAGACGGCATACTCGACCCTCATAAACTCTTGCCAACCAGCCTCATGGGGTAGTGGCTCCAGTAGGGGTGGAGGGGGAAGTTAGAACTAAATCATGAGTGTAGCAGCCGTCGATTTAGCCCTTATGGCTTAGTCATGTTCTAATTCTGTTGGTCAACCTGGGAGGATTATTTCGTTGAAATTTATTTATTCTTTGGTATTTTAAATATGTTCATTTAAAAATAAAAATATAAACGATGAACAAAAATGTATTAATAAAAATAAAATGATTTGTTCTATAAAATTTGGATTCAGTCAAAAAGGCTGCACTCAAGGATCTAGAAGGCCACATGCGGTGCTTGGACTAGAGGCATAAACTGGAGTTCGCGTGGAGAGGCATCAGGAAGAACACTCCAGGGAGAGAAAGCAGACTGTTTAAAGACCCTAAACTGGGAAAGAACATGGCATATGGAGGGGAGCTGAAAGTCATGCAGCATGGCCGGGTTATAGGGAATGAACAAGGTGTGCGCCAAGTGCGGTGGCTCACACCTGTAAACCCAGCACTTTGGGAGGCCCCGAGGTGGGTAAGACCCTCTCTCTACAAAAATTAGAAAAATTACCTGGGTGTGGTGGCATATGCTTGTAGTCCCAGATACGTGGGAGGCTGAGGGAGGAGGATCACTTGAGCCCAGGAGTTCGAGGCTATAGTGAGCTATGATGATGCTACTGCACTCCAGCCTGGGCAACAAAGAGACCCTGTCTCAAAAAAAAGTTAACACATTATTCCCATTTTCCTTTCTTGTCTTTGCTCCAAAGCAAATATCTCCATGTAGCAAATATTTAAATATCCTTATACATATTTTAAAATTTATATCTTTATATATGTGAGTATATATATGTACATATATATTTATTTAAAGTTTATCTGGCTAGGCGTGGTGGCTCACACCTGTAATCCCAGCACTTTGGGAGGCTGAGGTGGGAGGATTGCTTGAGGCCAGGAGTTGGAGACCAGCCTGGGCAACAGCGACCACAGGAGGATTGCTTGAGAGCAGGAGTTTCAGGTTACGGTGAGCTATGATGATGCCATTGCATTCTAGCCCTGGGACAAAGCGAGACTCTGTTTCAAAAAAAAGTTTACATGGATTATTGCAGCTCCTTCCATGAGAACGATGGGGTTTCTGTTTTCTTGTTCACTGCTATATTCCCATATTCTAAAACAGAGACAAGCAGGTAGGAAACCCTGAGCAGATGCTTAATTATAATAATACCTAACAATTGTAATGCACTAACGATACAGACCAGGCCCACTTCTAAGCATTTTACATATTTAATCTTCACAATAACCCTATGAAGAAACTACAATAATAATTAATATTTCATAGAAATGAAAGAATGGAGGAAACTGAGGCTCAGAGACCCCCAGCAACTTTCCCCAGGTTGCATGGCTAGTAAGTGGAGCGGGATTTGTGGAATGAAATGAATGAAACTCGACTTGGCAGCCAGCACGGGGTTGGAAACTGACACGGCGGGAGCGGACGCGACAGTTCCGCGCGGCGCGGACAGCGCCGAGCGCGCAGCTCACATCCTGCGGTCGAGGAGTCGAGGAGGAAGCGAGGGTGCTTTGGGGACTGCGCGGTGGCGCCTCGGCGGAGCCCCCGGCCTGCCATTACCAGCAGCCGTCCAGTCCTCGCCTGACGGGAAGCAGGAAGTGGCGGCGGGCGTCGCGAGGGGTGATGTCACGGTGGCGACGGCGGCGGAGGGCGGGGGAGGAGCAGGAACGAGCCGGGCCGGGGGGCGGCTGCACAGTCTCCGGGATCCCCAGGCCTGGAGGGGGGTCTGCGCGCGGCCGGCTGGCTCTGCCCCGCGTCCGGTCCCGAGCGGGCCTCCCTCGGGCCAGCCCGATGTGAGCGATCCCAGCGGAGCCTGAGCAAGCAGCCGGTCCGTCGCGGAGCCGGAGGGCGGGAGGAACATGACATCGCGGAGGTGAGGCGCCCCGAGGGGCCCGGCCCGGGCCTCGGCCCGGCGCCCGCCGCCTTCGATCAACCCCGTCCGGGAGGGGGCGCCCCGTCCGGGCCTCGCACGCCCGCCCCGGCCGGCGGGGGGCAGGTTCCCTCCTAATCCCCTCGCCCTCCCGGGGCCGGGGGCCGCGCCCCCACCCCTCGGTCCCCATTCATTTCCTGCCTCCCCGAGTTCCGGCTCCCGCAACCCCGGGGATGCCCGTGAGGACGCGGCAGGTAGAGCCGCCGGGGGAACCGCGGACGCCAGCGGCCCGGCTCAGCGCCGCATTCCTGACCCATTGCCTCATGAGAATTGCCTCATGGTGATTCCGAAATAACCCGGCTGACTTGGGGAGGCTCCCTGTGACACGGGCGGGGAGTCGCGCGGGCCAGGCCCCCGGTGGTCCAGCCGCTCTGGTCACTCTGCCACTTGTGCGCATTCGGGGACTTCACTCGGGACCGCTGACCATTTTATATGCCCCCCTGCGTCTTCTTTTCCTCCCACCCCTCACGTACCAGAAATGGAAAAACTGACTGTGTCTGCAGCCACTAGAAGTATTTCCTTCCTCTGCGATCTTCGCATTGGGAGATGGGAGGGAAGGGAGCTGCATCTACTTATTTAATCCTTCACTACGACCTTTAAAAGTCAGGTACCTTTAATGGTACCCGTTTTACGGATGTGGAAACTGAGGCTCAGAAGTAACGTGCTAGTAAATGACAGGATTTGAAACTATGGGTCAGAAGGAGGATTAGGGAGTTAGTGAGATCCTTTGAAAGTTCAGGGTAGTGCTACTACTAATAGCTATCATTTGCTTAGTTCTTACTCTAAGCCAAATGCGTTACGAATCCTCACAACAGCCCTATCAGGTCGCTACTATTGTCCCCTTTCTAAAGACGAGTAAACTGAGTTTCAGAAGTTAAGCAGTTTGCCTGACATCACAGCTAATACGTGGTGGAGCCAGCCGGAATCGCTTCTATTAATCACCATTTTGCTATTATTGTTTTATAACTATTGCCAATTATTTGTATTATTTTGTTGTTAAATATTGTATTTTGTTGTAAAATATTATTTGTATCATTTTGTTGTTAAACGGCAGCGTGACCTATTGTTTCCAGAAAATGATCCTGCTATTCTGTATCGTCACTCTTTATATACCACTCACACTTAAGACCCATTGTCTATTATTTTCCCTGAGTGTCTTAAACATTCAAAAAATGGTTCAAGCTGTTGGAGCTATTTGTACGAAAGACTCTTCAAAATGTTAGAAGTGTCTCCTCAAAACACACCTGCATGTTATTCATTCATGGATCTGCAACAAAAAATGGGAGAAAAAACAAAACTGAAAACTCTTATGAAGTGAGTGACTCGGGCAGGTCTGTTGGCAAGTGCTTACAGATCTGCATTTCGGCAGAACACTGTTGGCCTCCAATGTTCTCATTCTTTAGGGGGCTTTTAAATAAAACAGTTGTCTATTCTTTAATCTGTCAAATAGTCATTGAGCCTTTTGTTCCTTGTGTCTGCTCTTCCAGACAATACGGATCTGCTGCTTTAGGAGATAAAAAGACAAGCAAGGGGCTGGGGGTTGGGGAAGGGTCTGGGTCGTAATAGACCCTACATTGTCCAGCCCGTTAGTTTAGAAGCAAAGGCGTGTGGGCATAGCCACAGCAGCAAGTGGCCAATATGACAGTTTGAAATGGAGTAATTCCTTCTCCCCTTCAGCCCAGTTATTGTGTGCCACCTAAAAAGTCAGATTATGAACATAACACTCATAGTTGGGAATTATTTGTTATTAGGCTGTAAGTCTGTTTTATTTTTAACCAGCTTTATTGAGGTATAAAGGACATGCAATAGATTGCATATATTTAAATGTACCATTTGATACGTTTTGACATAAGTATATACTCGGGAAACCATCACCACAGTCAAGATAGTGAACATATCTCTTACTCCTCCTGTTTCCTTGAGTTCTTTATAATCCCTCCTTTGTTCTTAGGCAACCACTATTCTGCTTTCTGTCACTATGTATTAGTTTGCATTTCCTAGAATTTTATATAAATGGAATATACAGTATATAGTTTTTTTGGGGGGGTCTGGCTTCTTATGTTGAGATTCATTCATGTTTTAGTGTGTGTCAAATAGCTCATTACCTTCTACTGCTTAGTGGTATGCGATTGTGTGGATGTACTGCAGTGTGCTTATCCATTCACCTGTCAATGGACATTTAATTGCTTCCAGAGTTTGGCTATCACAAATAAAGATGCTCTGAATGCTCGTGTACAGTGCTAGTATGGATGTTTACTTTCATTTCTTTTCAGTAAAGATCTGCAAGTGAAACGGCTGGATCATATATGAAGTATATATTTCACTTTTTCAGAAATTGTCAAACTGTTTTCCAAAGTCGTTATACCGTTTACATTCCTACCAGCAGTAGTTGAGAGTTTGAGTTCCTCCACATCCTTGTCAGCACTTGGTATGGTTAGCCTTTTAATTTTAGTCATTTTAGTGGGTGTGTCATGGCATCACACTGTGGCTTTAACTAACTTTCTTTCTTTCCTTTTCTTTCCTTCTCTTCTCTTCTCTTCCCTTTTCTTTTTTCTACCTTTCTTTCTTTCCTTACTTCCTTTCTTTCTGATAGGGTCTTGCTTTGCTTTGTCACCCAGGCTGGAGTACAGTGGCCAGATCATAGCTCACTGTAACCTCGAAGTCCTGGGCTCAAGTAATCCTCCTGAGCAGCTGGGACTATACGGGTGCACCACCACGACAGCCTAATTTTTAAGAATTTTTTGTAAAGACTGGGTCTTGCTATGTTGCCCAGGCTAGTCTTGAACTCCTGGCCTCAAGCGATCCTCCTGCCTCAGTCTTTCAAAGTGCTGGGATTACAGGCATGAGCCACTGCGCCTGACCTGTACTTTTTCCTGGTGACTAATAATGTTAATCATCTTTTCTTTTTTTTTTTATTTTAATTTTAATTTTTTCCTTCCCCACTCCCCTCCATCTTTTTAGTTTTCATTTGCCATCTGTATATGGCAAGTGTATATCTTCTTTGGTGATGTGTCTGTTTGTTCAAATCTTTTGCCTATTTTTAAATTTAGTTTGTTTTCTTATTGAGATCTAAGAGTTCTTTGTATTATATTATGTGAATTGCAAATATTTTCTAGTCTGTGGCTTGTTTTTTCATTTTTTTAACAGCATTTTGTGAAGAGCAGAGGTTTTAAATTTTGATGAAGTCCAATTTATCAATTTTTTTTTATGGATCATACTTTTGGTGTCATTTCTGAGCAATTCTTTGTTTTCCCCAAGGCCTCAAATATTTCTCTTTTGTCTTCTACACTGTGGTTCCCAGCCCTGGGCCACAGACCAGTAAGGGTCAGTGGCCTGTTAGGAACCAGGCCACACAGCAGGAGGTGAGCAGCAGGCGGGAACAAAGTTTCATCTGTATTTACAGCCACTCCCCATCGCTTGCATCACCGTATCGGTTCCGCCTCCTGTCAGATCAGCTATAGCATTAGATTCTCATAGGAGCAGGAATCTACTGCAAACTGCGCATGCGAAGGATCTAGGTTGCATGCTCCTTATGAGAATCTAATGCCTGATGATCTGAGCTGGGGCGTGGCTGCAAATACAGATTATCATTAGCAGAGGGGTGTTTGACAGCACAATAAATGTAATGTGCTTGAATCATCCTGAAACCATTCCCCCACCCCAGTCCATAGCAATTGTCTTCCATGAAACTGGTCCCTGGTGCCAAAAATGTTGGGGACTGCTGTTCTACAAGTTTAATAGTTTTAGGTTTATGATCCAGTTTGAATTAATTTTTGTATATCGTATAAGGTGTGGATACATGTTCTCTTTCTTGCACACGGATGTCCGGTTGTTCCAGCACTATTGGTTGAAAAGACTGTCTCCATTGAATCTGTGCCTTTGAAAATGAGTTGCCATTTATGTGTGGATCTATTTCTGGACTCTTTTCTGTTCCATTGGTCTATTTGTCTATCCTTATGCCAGTGGTCTAGATGATGATTATGATGATGATTTTTTGAGACAGGGTCTTGCTCTGTTACCTGGGGTAGAGTGCAGTGGCAACATCATAGCTTACTGCAACCTCAAACTCCTGGGCTCGAGCAATTCTCCCGCCTCAGCTTCCTGACTAGCTGGGACTATAGGTGCGCACCACCATGCCCAACTAATTTTCTATTTTTTGTAGAGATGGGGTCTCACTCTTTCTGAGGTTGGTCTCGAACTCCTGACCTCAAGTAAGCCTCCTGCCTTGGCCTCCCAGAGTGCTAGGATTACAAGCATGAGCCACCCCGCCCAGCCCTGAATTTAGATTTTGAGGTGTCTTATCTGACTGACTCTGCCCTAGTGCAGCTGTCAAAGCTTCCTGTATTTTCTAAGTCTTCCTTCAGCATGTGGTCCATCCTTTACATTTGCTTTTGTTCCTCTGAAAGATATACATGATGACTTGAGCTGAGGGGGGCAGAAAATTGAGCTTGTTCTCAGACTGGAGGCTTTTGGTTTATCTACAGCAGGTCAAGTACATTTTGTCCCAGGCTCTCCCTGGTGGTCATGTTTGTTTATCTCCTGTGGGAGTAAATAAACTTGCCTTGCTGAAAAATAACAGTTCTGTGTCTTTCCAGTTGAAACTGGGATGTCTTTATTGACGTTAGGTCCTGATGCAAGGCCAAGTTTTGGCTAGAGTTGCTCAAGTGCAGGGGCCGCTGCTAAGATTGCTTACCCTTCTTGTGCGTGGTCAATGTGGAGACTGTTATGAGTGGCACATGACCCTGGAAAAGCAGAGCCAACTCATGTTTGTAATTGTCCCTAGCAGGCCGTGGTGTACTTTGTTAGGCAGCTACAGAACAATAGGGACACTGAGCTTATTCCCCTTTCTGTTGGGAAACACAGCCAGTACTTGCCATCCAATGGTGATGTTTTTAAGGAAAAGAAAGACAAATACTGATGTTGGCAGGTTCTGTGGGAGTTGTGGACTGCAACCAAGGGTTTGAGACCCCTGAAATGGACTCAAATGCCTTAATGTGCAGCCCAGTTCATTCCTATGAATTTTGGAGGGTTATGTGCATTTAGCAGAGATGTGTATGCTTGTGGTCTTGGCAACGTTGAAATGTGAAAAATACTGTCCATGTTTGCAAGAAGCATTGCATTTAGAGAGGGAATATATATATATATATATATATGCTTGTGTACTGACGTACACACATACAATCTATGTGTTTCCATATACATAATGTATGTATCTGTCTATACATGCATATACACACACATACAGCAATGTCTATTTTAAAGATCATGTTGGAACTGGAGACCATTATCATAAGTGAAGTATCTCAGAAATGGAAAACCAACACCATATGTTCTCACTAATAAGTGGGAGCTCATAGATGGGTACGCACGGGCACAAAGCCATAAAAGGACATGAGAAACCAAGAAGAGGGGACGGTGGCGTGGGACAAAAACTTTACCTATTGTGTACAGTGAACACTGTTCTGGTGATGGGCACACCGAAAGCCCTGACTTAAGCATTATACAAGATAGCTATGTTACAAAAACACTTGTACCCCCTTAATTAATATTTTGAAATAAAAAATCAAAAAAATAGAGATAACGGACTGTAGATCCAAGTCTTTATCATCCCATTGGCCCACTCTAATGACACACCTATCTATTCATTGAGGAACTATTTACGGTGGGATTACTGTGTGCCGGGTACCGTGCTAAGCGTTGGGTGTTGCAGGTTTTGGCAAATAGCACGTGGGAAAGTGCCCAGGTGGGGTAGTTCTCGGAGTGATTGAACAGCAGGAGCTGTGAGACCGGGGAGGTGAGAGGTGGGTAGCGATCAGACCACGCGGGGATTCTTAATGTCATGAGTGTCACGTGGACCACTGAGAGGAACGTGGACTGTATTTTAAGAGCAATGCGGAACCGTAGAAGGATACCACCAGGGGAGTGGCATGAGCTGATCTATTTAAAAATATCCCTCTGGCTGCTGCGAAGGATGGGTTGTAGGAGGCAAGAGTGGATTCTGGGAGATCAGGCAAGTGACAAGAGAGGCTTTGAACTAGGGTGGAAGCAATTTGTGGAAAGTCTTTTTTGGAGGCAGTTTTCACTTACTGCCTTTTTGTTGGAGCAGAGATGCTGACCCATGAAACTCCACCAGAAGATGGTGATTTATAAAGACATAGCTTTCCACTACTATTAAAAAGCTGCTTTAGCAACTTTTTTTTTTTTTTACATTTATGAGGATGTTTATCGTAGTATTATTGTTTGAGATGGCAAAATATTGGAAACAGCCCGAATGGCCACTGATAGGGGGACTAGTTAAATGGAATATGGTGTAGCATGTATTAGAACACTGCAGGAATTTAACAACTTTCTTATAGCCTCGTAGAATGCTTGTCCCTATGGACTGCCTGTCTTCATGATTTAACTCTTTTCTATAGAATATTAAAATTTAGTTAGAAAAGAGAAATATTGTAATCTGCAGAAAGTACCAAACTATAAACTTTCTCCCCAAGGACAAATATAATAATTTTTCTGGAGCAGCAGGTAAGAAAGATATACCTGGTATCACTTTATATGTACCCAAGAAACTGAAATGAGACTTTGGAAACTGCCTTCTTAGTATGCAGCCTTGAGATTAAGTTCCTGAAATTATTGGCCTGTTTCCCCGTGTCACTGGGGGAGGGGGATGCATAGATAAAACAAAATATTCAGCATCATTGTATTTTCTTTTTGTTTCATCAGCGTTTTTTAAAAAACTCAATTAATTGACATAAGTGAGTTCCTAGCCTGAAAGAGCAAAGCTTTTGCAGAATCTGCAGTCACTAATGAGGGATTTAGATTTCGGGTGTGATTTCCTGTCAAATAGTTTGGGTTTGTAAAATCTTGCAAGCAGGAATTAATTCTGCCTTTCATCTTTTCAAACCTGCTTCACATAGGGTTCATGTGTAGCAGGTCCTGAAGCCTGTTTTAGACATTGATTTGAGGCTCTTTTTCACAAGTGCTTGTGTGTGTGTGTAAGTCTTTCTGTACCCACCTGGGCTCTATTACGACCTGAGATCCTTAATAAATACAGATAATGCCAGAAGATGGCTGGTTACAAGGGGTTGTCAGGGGCTGGCAGGTTTTGCAGGTGTTAGAATAAGCCAGAGGAGAATGTTCTCTTCTTTCCTCTCCATGCGACTCTCTACCCCTTTTCCCTCAGTATCTTTTTTTAAAAAAATTTTTTTTTAAGACAGACTCTTACTCTGTCATCCTGGCTAGAGTGCAGTGACATCACCACAGCTCATAGCAACCTTAAACTCCTGGGCTCAAGTGATCCTCCTGCCTCAGCTTCCCGAGTAGCTAGGACTACAGGTGCGTGCCACCATGCATGGCTAATTTTTACATTTTTATTTTTTATTTTTGTAGAGATGGAGTCTTGCTATGTTGCCCAGGCTGGTCTCAGACTGGTGGCCTCAAGCGATCCTCGCGCCTCAGCCTCCCAAAGTGCTGGGATTACAGGCATGAGCCACCGCACCCGGCCAGAACGACTGTATTAATTGTCTTGTTTATAAACTCAAATGGGGTCATACTGATTTTCCTTTCCCCCTCCTTTTGGTTAATGTAGATACATTCATATTACAGTGTGGTTTTTTTTGGTTTATAGACTCTCCCCTTATTGTGTCAAATTGACACTAGGTAGGAGATGGCGGGGGCGGGTTCGAGACGTGTGGTGTCTTTTTTTTTTTTTTTGCCTCAGTAACTAATGCTACAAGAGCCTCTAACCCTTGAGGCCAGCGCCATAGATAACATTTTCCTTTAATTCCACTGTTCCTCTTTACCTTCTCTTACTATTGAATACAATAGTGATTGAATACAAATATTAAACGTATAATTGGGAAAAAAATTTTTGGTAATTACAAATGCTTTTTGAAAAAGATAGCTAGGGAGGGAGCATTTAAAATATATCAAAGCTCAAGTAGATGGGTCATGGAATCGACATTTCGATTTCTAACTGTATGTTGTTAGAAATAATGTAGAGACAGCTCCAGAGCCGTGAAGAAGTTAACGTATGAAAAGGCGGTATGACTGAAAGGACATACATGTCAAAATGGCCTATGTGAAACTAACATAATTATGCTTGAGAAGGATCTATCTTGCATAATGTCCACTAGTAATAATAATGATAATAACAGTGAAAACTGATGTTTATTAAGACCTTACTTTGCCCAGCCTCTGTGCTAAATGCTGGTTACAAAGTTTCCCCTGAAAATATCATTGTAATCTGTTTGCTCTTAATAACAGGATAGCATAATTATAAGCTGTAAATGAAATAATACAGTTTCTTTAATAAAAGGGTAAAGAGACGACCACCTGCCTTATCTTCTGTTGCTGATCTGGTTGATGGATGTAGGTGGTGTTTACATAGTCTCACCTTCGCTGTGGAAGCTACTTTTATAGTTTTCCGTACCCTCAGCATTAGCAGGATATTCTAAGTGTTATTTCTGTAAAACATGCAAAGGTGAGAACACGTGGTTACAATAGGAGATCATCTGAATTCAGAGTCCCACTCTAGAAATTTTAAAAATAGGCTGAGTGAGGTGGCTCTCACCTGTAATCATGTAATCCTAGCACTCTGGGAGGCCGAGGCGGGAGGATCGCTTGAGCTCAGGAGTTGGAGACCAGCTTAGGCAAGAGTGAGATCCTGTCTCTACTAAAAATAGAAAAAATTAGCTGGATCACAAGAATGGAAAAACAAGCACCAAATGTACTCAGCATCAAATGGGCATTAATTGATCAACACTTAGGTGCACATATAGTAGTAACATTCTTCGGGTATTGGGCAGGTGGGAGGGGGAAGGAGGGGATGGGTATATTCACACCTAATGGGTGCGGTGCACACCATCTAGGGGCTGGACACACTTGAAGCCCTGACTCAGCTGGGGCAAAGGCAATATATATAACCTAAACATTTGTACCCCTGTAATATGCTGAAAAAAAAATTAGCCAGGCATCCTGGCACACGCCTGTAGTCCCAGCTACTTGGGAGGCTGAGGCAGGAGGATCGCTCAAGCCCAAGAATTTGAGGCTGCAGTGAGCTATGATTGGGCCACTGCATTCCAGCATGGGTGACAGAGTGAGACTCTGTTTCTAAAAAAAAAAAAAAAAGAAATAAGACATGTCCTTTGTCCTCATGGAACTGACAGTCTAGCCTTTTAACCTGGCTGTCATAGAAATATGTGATTAGACACTGTGTTGAGTATCACCCAGGTGAAGTATGGCGTGTATTGAGAAGGTAGGTTGGGGGACCCAACTGTGGGACCCCTCCAGAGGGAAAAGCACATACAAAGGCTACACGTGGCACATTTGAGGAATTTGGAGAGGTCATCAGAGAACCAGAGTCAGCTAGGACCATATCTTGCAGGGCTCTGCTAAAATCTGTGACTTTATTGTGCTTTCTTCTGGCCGACAATTAAATTTCTAGTTCTACTGGTGAAACTCTGAGGGCTGGTTCTGTGCTAAGCATTTTACTTGTATTAATTAATTTCCACCACACGACAGTGTTATGAATTAAGTTAGTTTCTAAGCATGGCAAGAAACCCAGAAACCTTAATGGAAAAATCTGATAAATTTAACCACGCCAAGATGAACTTCTGTAGGAAAAAAAAAGAAACCGCAAACTACATAGGCAAAAAAAAAAGCTAAGACAGAGATTTGCCACACATATAATAATAAACGAAAATTTTCTGGCTACATCAAGAGCTCCTATAAATCAATAAGAAAAAAAATCCAATAGGAAATAAGAAATGACAAACTGACGACTCATAGAAAAGGAAAAACAAGTGGTCTGAAAATATGAAGAAGTACTCAACTCGCAAAGAAATGCAAACTAAAATGGTACCATTTTCCATTAACCAGGCAGACAAAGATGAAAAAGTTTGGTAATATATGTAGTATTGACAAAAGTGGGGAGAACAGGGGATTTCACACTCAATTATGGCCGTTTAAACTGGTAACTGTTTTTGAGGGCAGTTGGTAATATTTGGTAATATTTGTCAAAATAAAAATAAAAAAAATTATCTACAGTCATGTGCCGCATAATGATGGTTCAGGTGGTGATGGACTATGTATACAACAGGGGTCCCATAAGAGTATAATGGAGCTGCCCTATATAGGCATATCAGTTTTTATCTTTGTTTGTTTGTTTGTTTTGAGACAGTCTGTCATCCTGGCTAGAGTGCAGTGGCATCAGCCTAGCTCACTGCAACCTCAAACTTCTGGGCTCTAGTGATCCTCCCGCCTCAGCCTCCCAAGTAGCTGGGACTATAGGTGTGAGCCATTGCACCCTGCCTGTACTTTTAAAATAAATCAATTAAAGAGATTTTAGGAAATTCATGTTTGTATTCTCAAAGAGATCCAAAAACAAATTGACCCTAAAAAATTAGAGCAGCCTGAAATAGCAGGCTGAGATAAAGGAAGATTAAACAGGAGTGGAAAACAGGACAGCCAAATACTGTACAAAGATCTTCATGGAAGAAGTTAATAGCACGTGTGGGGTGAACCTATTTCAGAACCTATTTTTAAGAAAGAAGAGATGCCTGTGGTGACAGGGAACAGATCGGCAGGTGGATTGTGGACACCCAGGCTGGATAACCTGTGTTTAAAATGAAGCAACTGGCCAGGCGCGGTGACTCATGCCTGTAATCCTAGCGCTCTAGGAGGCCGAGGTGGAAGGATCGCTTGAACTCATGAGTTCAAGACCAGCCTGAGCAAGAGTGAGACCCTGTCTCTACTAACAATAGAAAAATTAGCCGGGCATGGTGGCGCATGCCTGTAGTCCCAGCTACTCCAGAGGCTGAGGCAGGAGAATTGGTTAAGCCCAAGAGTTTGAGGTTGCAGTGAGCTAGGCTGATGCCACTGCACTCTACCCAGGGCAACAGAGCAAGACTCTGTTTCCAAAAAAAAATCAGCAACTGCTGAGCCTGCAGTAGTTCATTTAATGAAGACTAATAGTGGAGTAGGGGGCTAGGAAAGTGGGAGAGAGCAGCAGTAGAAAATTCTTCACTTTCCGCAGAGGGAGACAGAAGTTATTTTACCTCCAATAACCTGATAATTGTAGGCTTAAGGATATTTTTGAAATACAACACTATAGCAATCAGTATAATTTAAAAATAATGAGAATCCTCTTAGAATTACAAACAGGGTGTCTACACTCAAAGCACTGAAGTAGCCGAATGGCAAAAGACGGAGAGAAAACAAAACTGTTGAAAGCTGAAAACAATCTGCTGATATGAGACCAAACATACGATGCCAGTGATCATGGATCAAGTCCCCTGATGAATGTATGTGTCAGATGGAATTAAAGAAAAATTCAGTTGTGTTCTGCTTAGAAAAGACAAATTGGCACAGAATGACAAAGGATAAATCAAACAAACCTGAGCACAAAGGATTCAGGTGGTACCAATAATATCAGGCTAAGTAGCATTCAAGATAAACAGTGTTAAATACTGATTTGTTTAATACTAGAGTAATTTCGTATAGATGAAAGGTACGATCTCTCCACGGTAGAGTACTGTCAAGAATCTTTATGTATTGAATGAGGTAACAGCAAGCAAACAAGCTACAATCGTTCTAAGGCTCTTTTGCATGCATTAACTCATTAATTCTCACTTCCTCTGAGGGAGGCACTATTATTGTCCATATTTTACATGTAGAGAAACCAAGGCAGAGACTGATTAATTAACTTGTCTAACAGATGTGGCATTCTGGGCTTTGAAAAAGTAGTTTGGCTCCGGAGGCTGCTTCAGTAACCAAGAGATGCTTCAAATCAGGTTTTTAAAATGTGTTTTTCAGAAGCATTTTCCTGATTTCTCCTCTTAGATGGGTTTTAGTCTTGCAGATTGAAAGACACGAGTAAATGCTAGAAGAGCAAAATATGCATCTAGATTTAATAATATGACTGTTTTTCTGAGCCTTGGAATCTCATTGCTTTTATAAATGAAGGTTTTTTTTTTTTTTTTCCTTCGGGCTGAGAATAGCACTGAACTTGGGGAGGAACTGTGGGCTGTAAATTGTCCGCCTCTCAATGGAGTTGAACTTGAGTTTCTTGTTCCCAGAGAATGTTGAGTTTGTTGAAAGACCCTCAAATTGGAGATTAGAACTGACTTTAGTCCTTGAGGTTTTACCATTTAGTGACTTCTTCTTAAAAACAATTAAATTGAAGATGATGTTAAAATTATCCCAGATTTATCAATTTTTTTTTTATTATCCCTAGATTTTTGAGTCATAGAAAGACTTTCCTTAGCATCAGCCCCAACCTTTTTGGCACCAGGGACCATTTTCAGAGAAGACAATTTTCCAGGGACTGGGGAGGGAGGGGATGGTTTTGGGATGATTCAAGCATATTACATTTATTGTGTGCTTTATTTCTGTTATTATTACATTGTAATGTATAATGAAATAATTATACAACTCACCATAGGTTGGGGACCCCCGCTCTAAGGTTAACAAGAAATTCACCCACTTTTTTCCTAGTATTGTATAGTTTCATCTTTGACATTTAGATTTTTAATCCATATAGAATTTATTCTTACATATGGTGTGAGATATGGATCTAACCACTTGGTTGTGGTACATTATTTTCTTAATGTGGTGTTGGATTCTGTTTCTAATATTTTGTTTAGAATTTCTTTATCAATATTCATGAATGTCGTTGGTCTCTATTTTTTTTTTCTTCGTACTGTCTTTATCAGCTAGAGGTATCAGTGTTGTATTTGCTTCATAGAAGGAAGTAGGAAGTTTTCCTTTAGTTTCAGTACTCAGGAATAATTTTAGAGCATTGGGACTATCTATCTGGTCTCTGAAAGGTTGGTAGAATTCCATTGTGAAATCATCTGAGCCTGGTGCTTTTCTGTGGGGTAGTTTCCTAACTATTTTTTTTCTTTTTTTTTTAAATAGAAATTGTTCTGCATGAGTTTTCTTACTCTAATGGAGTTAGTTTCGGTAGTCTTCATTTTCTTAGAAAATGATCCATTTTATCTAGGTTTTCTAATTTATTTGCACAACTTTTTAGTCTGTCCTACTGGAATCATACCATAAAGAGGGCTCCCACATATGTGGATTTTGTGTTTCTGGAGGTGGTTTTAGAGCAATTTTAGGCCTGCTACTCCCCTGTTCTCTCTGCTGTGCCGTTTTTCTCAGAATGCCCTTGCTTGGCACAAGGCTTGCAGTAGGAAGATAAGAGATCACCCACTGACTTCTGGTATATTTTCTTTTGTTGCTTACAGCTGATCTGGAAGTTTGGGCATTCTCTTATGTTGAGGGTATGGTTTTTGTATAGTTTTGTTTATTGTTTTGTTTTTTTCTTTTTTCCATTTAAAAAATTTTTTAAAAATTTTTTCATTCTTCTAGTTTGATATGTCTGAATATTGTTTTTTTTTTTTTTTAACTCTGTATCGTTTTTGAAGGATTGTTTTATGTGGATTTAGGTAGTCACCATTGTCCTTGGCTACCTGGAAGTCCACACACTGTTCTAGACACTTTATAAATATTAACTCATTTCATCCTCTCAGCAGCCCTATGACACAGGTACTGTTACTACCCCCTTTTATAGGTGACTTTACAGAGAGGTTAAATAACTAGCCCAGAATCACACGGAGCTGGGATTCGAACCAATGCAATCTGGCACCAGAGTCTATGCACCTACCCATAAGGCTTTGCCACCACGTTGCAGTGATCCCCAGCATGTCAGTGGTGGGGTGTGTGTGTGTGTGTGTGTCCTTTTTGAAGAAAAACAAACAAACATAAACCCAATATTCTGAGACATTTGGTCTCCAAATCTGTATTATATAATAGTTTTTTCATTTTTTTCCTTTTAGTAGAAAGCACATGTACCACTCAGCTTCAGACTAACGCACCCAATTTACGTAATTGTTCTGCAGCCAAAAGCAAAAGAGACTTGACATTTTAATTAGCTTACGTAGGTAGACAAAGTGAGGGTTAACGTTGGAGTTACAGTGTACTTTTTGAAAGATTATAAATAGCTGGAAGCCCTTCGTCACTACTTTTTGATTCCCTAGAGCTTTCGGCATCTAGGTGGGAACCACAGATCAAAGAAACTGCAGACAAGGGTTTTCTTTTTTTAAATTGGATGGTTTAAGTAACCATACTGAATGCAAAAGTATTGGATGCTAGAGTAATAGGTATCAAATAAATTGGGGTTGATGTTTTCCTGGGTGAAATCCTGTCTTGATCGTCTGACAAGCTCTCAGAGGGAGTAGAAAGCAAACGAATATTTTATTCTTTCGATCTGAGCCTTGTGATTTTTCTTTAAGACAATCAGTTAATCAGAATGATATTTAGATTTCCCCCAAAGCGCTGATAAGATATGATAGGAAAAATTGAAAATAAATTTCGGTTAATGTAAGCAACAGGAGTGTTGAAGTCAGACTGCATCTGGATTCTTACATTTTCTGATTATTATTGTCAAAACAATCTTATATTTATTCTATGGTTGCCAATGATATCTAACATTTCATGTTTAGTGTGTACCGGATACTTGGGTGACTTGTGGGCACCTGAGATTTGACACATACCAAGTCTAGCATTCGATTTTCCTCTACCCACTTTTTCTGCATTTTGTACGTGGTACCTTCAACCTTCTAGTTGCCCCAAACCTAGGAGTTATTCTTGTGCCCTTCTTTCTTTCCCATTCTGTATGTAATCCATCAGCAAATCCTGTTGGCTACCCTTGCACTCTTCCTGGTCTGTTACTATCACTGTTGCTTATCACTACTCCTCCTGCTGCTGCCTTGGTCCTTGGCATCATCATTTCTTGCCTGGCTTCTTGTGGTGGCTTTCTTAATTTTTTATCTTTTTTTTTTTTTTTTTTTTTTTGAGACAAGGTCTCGCTCTGTTGCCCATGCTGGAGTGCGGTGGCAAGATTACAGCTCACTGCAACCTTGAACTCCTGGGCTCAGGCAACCACGCCCCACAAATTTTTAAATTTTTTTGTAGAGACATTGTC